>LPNX010202742.1:9523-108135 GCA_001517045.1 Pseudotsuga menziesii
TTAGCCAAGGCATGTCATCTTTATTCCAACTTTGCTTAAGCTACATGTTGTTTTGAATAGAGTATGAAGCATTCTTATGAAACCTCTTGTCTTTGATGTGTCATTTATCGTGTTTTTATATATTATGTACCTAGTCATAGTCATTCCCTCAATGGGATAAAGACTCACTTTTATGAGGAGGATAGGATAGGGCGTATTGCTTTTAATTTTGAGATAATTAGATGTTATAAATCTCTTTTAGATTTTCTCTATCCTTCTCCACGATTCTCTAGAGATATTGCAACCCCGAACTTCACATCCATATAAGATAATGGGAGTGATGATAGTCTCAAAGGGGTGTTTCTTCTTATTCCAAAACCAAACTTATGTTGATTTACAATGATTTTCCAATTCATAATAAGTTTTCCACCCTCTATTAATCATTTTCTCAATGATATACTTCCACTTAAGCTTGTGATAAAGATCTATTCCTAGATATTTGTATGAAGTCAATTACTCCAAATTGTTGTCATAGTGAAATTATCATAAGTGATCTTTTGGGATTTGATTATCATAACCTTTGTTTGTTACTGTTAACATCCTTACATTTACTAGAGCAAAAATCATTGAGAAATTTTAGTTGCTTGTCGAGATCATAGGGACGTATTTCCATAACAACAATACCATTAGTGGAAAGAAAAGGATGATAACTACACTAGCCATTAAAATCATGTCAACACAACCTGCATCTTCCAAACAACCCTTTAGCTTGTCAATGTATATACCAAAAAGGTTAGGGGACAAGGGACAACCTTTCTTGACTATATTATATTACAATCAATTTTTTCTCACCAACCCTTAAAGTTTCTAAACTAGCCAATACCATTCTCACACAATCTCATCGTAATAGTTACCAACTTATAAAATGGACTAAATTATGTCTTCTAATCTATTCCCAAGTTAATTATAGGCACTATGTCAAATGCTTTTGTAAATTTAACAAAGAAACATAGAATATTGATTTTAGTATTATGACATTTCTAGACAATAGTCCTAAGTGTAACAAGATGACCCACAATTGAATGATAACTCCAAAACCATGATTGACTTTTATCTCTTTTTAGCCATATATTGATTTATTTTTCTAAATCATTTCATATAACTTGCTTAAAAAAGGACTAATCACAGTGCTCTCATACATATTCTTTTTGTTATCTTTATTTTAAAAATAAAAATAAAACAAAAATCTTCCAAAAACATATAATAATAATTAATATTTATAGTATCTAAATAAATGAATAATAATGAGCATATCATAAATTCAAAAACACTAACAAAATTCAAACAAAACCAACCATTAAATGAGATTTGAGTAATTCTCATGTTATCAAAATAAAAGTGATCGTGTGATTGAGTAAAAATGAAAAAAAAATAAAAATTATATATTAGTGAAAATCATTATTTGTTTCTTTTTTAAGATTTTAGGTTCAAGCTCCACTAAAACTTTGTCGTCTATGTTACTATAGAGTAATTCATAACTCTTTAACAAAAATGAAAATGTTAAATAAAAAAGATTACATATATTTTGTTTGTTTAATTTACAAATTTAAAGAGATATATAAAGTTTTATGTAAATATATAAGAGTTAGTGGGTTCATCTCTTATTTTTAGTATATATATTAAAAATTAGAAGGTTGTTTGATAGAGATATATTTTACTAGCATGAAGTTGATAAGAATTGTCATAATACTTATTATTTATGTTGATGATATTCTTCTTTTGGTAAGATGTCTATTTGGTCTTGATAAGCAATTAAGAATTCTGAAGGATTTCTACTCTTGTATCGATATGACTATAAATAATGACAAAACCAAAGTTATGTTGATAAAATCTAATAAGGTCACTTACGCTCACTTTTTGTATGATAATACTTGCTCAACTTGGAGAAAGTGACTTCCTACAAATATCATGAGATTGATATCCATAACAAGATTAACAAGAATTATAGCATCAAGAAAAGGATCAATGGAAGGTGGAACGCTTATTTTGGTCTTGATAACAATTGTAAATTAGCAAACCTTGTGATGTGGGATAAATAAAAATCCTCTTTGAAACTCTTATCACTCTCATTCTCATGTATGGGTGTGAAGTATGTGAATGCAACCTATCTTGAGAGTCTTATAGAAGGATTAAGCAAATCCAAAAGTGTTTTATAACTTGCAATCTTAAAATTAAAAGCAATACATGCCATATCCTATTATCATGATTGAAGTGTGTATTTCCCAGTTTGAGAGCATAGTTATGACTAGGTACCTAATGTAAAATAAAAAAATAATAATTTGGGAGACCAAAGACTTCTGAAAATTGCTTTAAATTACAGTCAAAACCAAGTGAGATTGGCATAAAGATGCCATGTCTTGGTTAAAGATGTGGGCATTGAATCTAGTGTAAAGAAGAAGATCGACATAGCTAAATTAAGAATGAACAATCATGAGATGCATAGTGAAACAAAGCACTGGACCTTTCCCAAAACTCTTCAGGATGAAAGGATATATCATCGTTGTGAGACTATGAGTGATGAGACGAAAATAACTTCCTCTTAGATTTCTTTGCTTACAACCACATACGATCTCAATTTCAAATTTTTTTTTCCAATAGGAATCTTCTCAACCTTCTATCTAACAAAAATTATACTAATTTAGGAACACTCCTCTCCAAGCTTTTTAAACACACAAATAAACTTTAAAGCAAACCAAGTAATTCCTTACTTTTTTTCTTAAGGTTGGATTGACTAAAATTGGTCTAAGTGGTAGTTCATCACCATCATCATCGTCGTCATCGTCGTCATCATCATCATCATCATCGTCGTCGTCATCGTCACCATCATCATCATCATTAATAATTTTGCAAATTAAAAATAATATAAAATGAAATATTTCATCATCATCACCATCACCATCATCATTATCACCATCTATTTCTCAAACTAAAAATAATATAAAATGAAATATAAACAAATAGATATCATTCATTTCACTTTTAAGTTTGTATTATTATTAGAATGATTATATTTAATTTGTCTAATTATTAATATTTTTAATTTTAAAAAAATATATTTAAAAGCAAAATTGCAATCTAAAATTTATTTTATTATTATAACTAATTATAAATTATATTTACCAACATAGATCCATCTTAAAAGGATTTATCGAGCATCCAAAGCGATCAAATATTTCGAGCTGCAAGCCCTTTTTCTGTGTAGTTTTATTTATAAGTCATTTTAAATATATTATTTTTCATAATATATTATTTTTATAAAGGAAACATGTCATCTCTAGGATGAGCATGGAAGGAGATACACATATCCCTCTATTGGGTTGTAGAATGAGCCTTTCTAATGCAATAATCAAACTTTGGAACACAAATAATTATCATTTATGTAGTTATTGAGTATTCTTATCAAATGCAAAGAAGCGAGTTCTCCCTTGAAATGATTTTAGGTCGTGGGTCGTTAATTTGTTTCCTTAGTTAAGAGGAAGATAAGATCTTAACCAATGGAAAGAAACCAAAAATCCACAATAATTGATAATATATTATTATACTTTTTCAAATTTCATAATTAGATAGATTATTATTTTCCTTTATTTTGAGATGGTGTGCTTAGAGTTCATTTATATGTGTGGGTGGGGGGGAGAGCTCCTATATTGTAGTCCGGCATTCTCATAATGGGATTTGGGAGGATTTTTCAAGTACTTTCCCAAAAACTCATGTCTGAAGAAACGAGACTAGGGAAGTGAGAAGTCTCCCTAATGCTTTAATTTGCACCTAGTTAAAGGCGAGCAATATGGTATGGGTTGTTGCCACCAACGGTAATGGACTAAGAGGGGAATAATTTTATCTCTAGCTCCTCTAGCCAGTAGGGGAGGGGAATCAACTTTCTACGTTAGATGTTTATATATATATATATATATATGAAAATATTTAAAGTTTATAATTTTATATGTTATTTTTTTTTATTTTAAGATGGTATATTAAAATTATTTGAAAAAACTTTGATTTTATATATTATTATTGTTTAGTATGATTGTCATTGATGTCAATGAATTTCATTAATAGCAAAGGAAAAAGATAGAAATTCGTTCGTCACCATATTTAGTTGAAGATGTCGAAGGTTGGTATAGACTTATTGTATTATGGTCGAGTCTCTATCAGTCGAAGTCGACCTAATCGATCATTTTCAGTTTAAGTTGACCGCTTGTTGATCATTGCCAGTCGAAGTCAACCGCTTGTCGACCATTGTCAATTGAAGTCGATTGTTTATCGACCATTGCGATTTGAGTCGCAAACAAGTCAGAGTAGTCGAAGTCAGAAAGTCGGAGTCGACAAATTCTAGTTCGGCATTGAATAAGCAATTTAGAATCATAGTTCGACATCATAATCATTAAAGTTGAGATCAATGGAGTCTAGTTCAAAATTAGAATCGATAAGTCATAATCAATGGAGTTCAGTTCGACATCAAAATTGACAAAGTAGAAGTTGAAATAACAGAGTAAAAAATGTTGGAATACATATTGTATATTTGAGGTTGATTCTCGAAATTGAAATCAATTAGTCACATTCAGAATTGAAAATATCGACATATTGTAAATAAAAGGATAAAAAGTTTGGAAGTTGACCTATCTAAGTTGGGATTGTGAAGTCGAAATATTTCATAATCATACTGTTAAAACTCACAAGTTTAAACAGACAAGGTAATTCTAAATTAGTTATATTTGTAAATGGTCACGGTGAAGAGTTGTGATTGCACTGTGACTATTAGACAAAGAGGCACAATTGAAGGTATGTAAAAAAGGATTTAGCCTTTTAAATAAGTGTCTCTGTACACACAGATTGAAAAATCATAAAGATTGCAAAAAACAAAGAAATGCATCATCTAAGGGTGGTAGGGAGGCGCAAGGATAGGCAACAAAATCCTGTAGGAAGTCATAAGCTTCCTTCCAGTCGTTGCTAGTAAATAGGATGTCGGTGCATCCTTCAGTTGTTACTGAATATATTGGGTGTTGTAGAATCCAACAAGTCAGTGCATGAAAATACTTGTAAATATAAATTTGCAGTAATAGAAAGTGTTTCTGGTTTTTCCTTGTTGGGTTTCCATGATAAAATTACGTGTTATGTTTCTATTGTTGTTTGTGTTTTAAATAAGGTGATAAAATTTAAAGAAATCTAAATACTAATTCACTGTCCCCCCCTCTCAATATTACTCAACTTTCCAACAATTAGTATCAAAGTAGGTCTCTTCACTAAAGTTTAACCGTCTGAAGAGAGATCGTTTATCACCATGGATCAACAAGGAAAAATGACCTCCAAGGTTCCACTATTCAAAGGTGAGGATTATGCGTTCTGGAGTGTTAGGATGAGAAGTCATTTAATGTCTATTGGACTTGAAGTTTGGTTATTTGTATAAAGAGGGTATACATATCCAAAATCACCCCCCATGGATCTTGAAGGAATAAAATGATTTGGGTGTAATGTGAAAGTTGTTAATGAAGTATTGGCTGGATCAAAAGAACAGTTTTCGCCAAAGTAATGCATTGCAATATAGTGAAGGATATTTGGAATAAGTTGCATACCATCTATGAAGGACATACCAAAGTAAAAAGGGCCAAACTCCAGACATTTAAACCTCAATTTGAAAGTCTAAAATAATGAAGGAAGAAGAGAACATATGGGTGATTCCATGAAGGTGGGTAACACTTTTTGGCCAAATTTGGTGATGAAAACCTGATTTTTTACTGATGTGCTAGATAGAAGCCCTCGAAATGCATATATGCCATGTGAATTTCGACTTGTAGTAAAACAAACAAATTGTAGAATATTATGTTGCCTTCCCAATGATATTTTTTTTTAAATATTCTCATGTCATTTATGTGTAAAATTTTGCATTTAATGAACTATGTGACCTTTAAAATTTGAAGAAGTTAATAAGTGGCTCATGTCCATCCCTAATAATTCAATCTTACATTAATAATTAAAAAAAATATATACATGAGCATGATCTACACAAAATGTACTGTGGTCTGCTTATTTTTTTGTTAATTTATTTCGCAATATACAAGTATTTATTATTTTTCGAAAGTGACCACATCTGATTTCAACATCATTTTATACACATGTGTGTCCATCCCATCTTTTTTCACTGTTTTTAAAAATTGAAAATCCAAATATACCCTTTTGAAGACGATGCGTCAATGTGTGGACTGTGTATTTTTCATAAATTTTTTGCTGTGTATCTTTTACCCTGCGGATTTTTCTTTGAGCTGCTTCGAAGTTGTTGTCAGGTTTTCTAAGTGTAAGTTTTAGAAGTAATTAAAAAAAAATCCCATATGAATTCCAAAATGCATGCATGATACCTCAATGGATAAAGGATTCAGTGATGAATCTATCGGTATGAACTCCTCTCAGTTGTGTGCCATGAATGGCAGTGTTTATACCCCTAAAAGAAACAAAGAAACATTGATTTTCCTGTAAGAGGGCTAATTCTTTGTTGTTTTGGCCCTCAATCGAGCTTTGTAGCTCAATCAAGGTATTCAAATACCTATATCGAGGTCTTAACAAAACCTCGATCGAGGGTTTAATAAACCCTCGATTGAGGTTTTCAGAAACCCTTGATCGAGGTTCTGTTAAATATTCGAAAAAAAAAATTTGTACATGACTACCAAGGTTTTATATGCACGCTCACCACCATGACTACCCTATCTAGAATATTATGCTCATGCAGGAAATTTTAGAAATGGGCTTCTAGGATCCAACTAAGAAAATGGAATTTCAACATCATTTGATTCGACCAACTCTGCAAATAATAAATATCGTAGAAATTTAAACAATCATGACATTGCAAGCTTATTCTACTAATAGACCTTTCGTCATTTTACTTGGAAACCAGAAGTCCCTGGTACAAACTGCCATGGGGCCAAGGGTTTGAGAAATGGATTGTTAAAATCTTTTTAATGTTCATTAAACTACTTCAAAACACAAAACAAGGCTGGAATGGAGCAGCAGTGGGGGGGCAGGAATTGAAGATCAGAATTAGAGTTACAGAAATGTAGTGAAAGGTTTTAAATACTAAAAATACCTTGTTCCTTCGTATATAATTTTTAATTTTAAAAAACTACAAGTAAGTGATCTATGAATTTGAAAACTCTAAGTTTTATCTTAATCGTCGAGATCTATTCCGCCCTGGGCTCTAAGCTTTAAATATCTTGCCCAGGGATCTATATCGTAATCCTTAGAATCCAGGTGAAGTGGACACAATTCGGCTAAGTTTAGCTCATCAACTGAATTGCATGCATCATTGCCATAGTATTATTTTTGCATTGAACCAAGGAGAGCAATGATGCATGCCATTCAATTGATGAGCTAAACTTAGGCAAGTTGTATCCATTCAACCTGGATTCTCAAGACTACACTACGATACCTACGATATATATCCTTGAGTCGGATATTTAAATCCAAGAGCCGAGGGCGGAATAGAACAGGACTATTAAGATAAAAATTAGTGTTAAATTCAGAGTCTTATCACATAATTGTAATTTTTTAAAATTGAAAATTTTATACAAGGGATAAAAGTATTTTTAGTACCTTTAGAGAGATGAAAATGTGAGCATGAAAAAAAATATGACCTCATTTCCTTGGGTTATATCAATTTCCATTGTTTACTTTTCAAAATTGTTATTGTGTCACACATTTGCAATTAATCTTGCTAATGAATTATTGAATGACATTAGAATTTACATCAATAACACGTGACTAATTGTTTTGGTGTTTCATAATGCTAAGAGTGGAGGAAAATAAACAAGCATAGATCCAAATCCCAGGCTCTATCAAGCGCCAAGAGGGATCAAATCTTTGGAGGTGCAGACCTCTTCTTAAGTATTGCACTCAACTATCAGCTTTAATGTGATTCAGACCAAAAGGCACATTTTTTTATTTAAGGTCGACAAATAATATTTTTATTATTAATATTTAATACTATTTATGGCTGCATATAATATTTTTTATTTTGTTAGGAAAAAACATTAAAACATCTCCCCCATACATAGTTTTAAAACCATGTGCAAGGCCCTCCTAAAATCATGGGTTGTTTAGGAGGCCTTGCACATGGTATTAAAACCATTTGCAACAACCTCCTAATCCATGTACAACAAAACTATGAGTTGTTTAGGAAGCCTTGCACATGGCTTTAAAACCATTTGTAAGGCCCTCCTAAACCATGGGTTTTTAAGAGGCCTTGCACATGTTTTTAAAACCATGTGCATGACCAACATTTTTTTTTGCGGATAATTCAATTTTTTATTTTTATTATTTTTTATTATTTTGTTAAGTAGAAGCATTACAACATCTCCCCTATATTGTGTTGTTTTTCTCACGGACATTTTTTAATGGCAGATAATTAAATTTTTTTATTTATTTTTTACTATTTTGTTAGGTAGGAACATTACAACATCTCACCCATATTAGATTGTTTTGTGGCTGACATTTATTTTGGAAGATAATTAAAAGTTTTGTTTTTTCTATGTAACGTTATGTAACATTACAACGTTACGTAACGTTACAACGTTACATAACATTACAGGATCTCTCCCATACTGGGCTGTAGAGCGCCTCTTGGCGCAATAAAAGAAAATGTGTTATGGCAACTCTGGGATCCGAAAAACAAAAAGTATGGAAACTAAACATGATACTAATTCTCATTTCGACAAGAATTGAAAATGTTCAATGACGTGAATTCAAATGAGGATTCAAAATACAAGGTGTCCATGCATCTTTTGGAAGACTTCATTAAATGAAACTTTACATGATGCATATGAAAATACAATGTCAAGATCAAGCTATGAGTTCGATCAAGGTCTCTAAAACCATTGATCAAACGAGTTAGAGAAAAGCTCGATCGAGCTAGTAGCTTAATCGAGTTTTTCAAAACTTTAACTAAAAACATATTTGAGTGTGCACACAAATATGAACACCCAAATATAATTAAAATCAAACATAGAATTATATGATAATAAAATTTAATAAAACATAATTTCGACTATAAGAATGATACTTGAGGGTAATAGTGCATACCTTGAAGAAAAAACAAGTAAGCGCATTACTACTATCACTTCCCCTAGATTTTATGTATAGATATTAGTTGTAGAGTAATTGGAGTTATAGATGTGATTGATTGGAGTCATAGATGTGATTAATCACATCTATAACCCAATTACTCTGCGACTAATATCCATCAAAGGAAGTTCATATCCATATCCAATTAAATGATGGGCATGTTGCCTATTTATAGGAAATTAAAGATGCTCAATTGAGGTCTACTTTATCCCTCGATCGAGCTTTTCTTAACCCTCGATCAAGGTTCCGCACCATCGACCGAGGGTTAACAAAAAGCTCGATCAAGCATTTAACAGAACCTCGATCAAGCGCTTTATAAACCCTCTATCGAGGTACGTTTTTCCATTTTTTTCAAACTCGCATTGCCAAAAAATGTAACCCACCTCCATGGATGCACCCATATCAGAATACTTTGAGAGAATAGATGAAATTGTTAATGCAATTCAAGGGCTAGGAGCAGAAATGGAAGAAATTGAAATAGTTGAAAAAGCACTAAGATCACTTCCAATTATTTAAGATCCTAAGATTTCTACCCTAGAAGATAGAGAAAATCTTGACAATATTACCATGAATGAACTATATGGGATCCTCATAGCTTATGAGATGAGGATTTGACAAGATAACTCTCAAAAGAAATACGCATCTTTCAAGGAATCTAAAGTAGCAAAGAAATTCAAAACAAAGGTTCTATCAAAAGACTCTGATGATGAAGAAGCACTTCTTGTTAAAACATTAAGAATGGTACACGTAAGTACAAAGGGAAATCACCCTTAAAATGCTTACACGTAAGAAGCTCAAAAACTCTAGATGACATCCTAAGTTGCCAAAGTTCATCTAGTAATAAAACTAGATTGGGTTATGACAAGGGAATGAAGTCAAAACAATCCTCTCCCACAATACAAGATGGAAACAAAATAGTTATGCTTATGTACTCAAAGACTCAGTTGAAAAGGGAGATAGTAAAAAATCCGATTCTTTTCAAAATGAAAGGAGGACAAATAAAATGCCAAGAAGACTAATGACAAACATAAATATGCTTCTCTTTTTAGGTAATTGCTATGTCTGTAAAAAAATTTGGCATAAAGCATTTGATTGTAGGATGAACTAAAAACATAATAAAAAATATCCCTACAAGGAAGTAAATTCTAGTGATCCTCCAAAAGGCATAAGTGAGAATTCCTTTACACATGTATGACAAATAATGTTACAAATATGGTAAATTAGGGCATATAGCTAGAAATTGTAAAACATTGACTCCGATTGAAAAAGGAGCCACAAATAGAGACACGGAGAAAAGAAAGGCTTGGAAAAGAATAGAAGATGTGAAAAAAAAATGTTCAATATCTCTATGCTCCACATAAAAGAAAAATCTATGGCATATGGACAGGGGATGTTCAAAGCACGTGACAGGATACCCAAGCAAGTTCATCAGACTAAAACAAGATCAAAAGGGAAACGTTACTTTTGGGAATAATCTATCGTCTAAAATAATTGGGAAAGGTACAATGGCTCTTGGAAATAAGGTTAAAGCAAAAAAAAAATTGTTAGTAGAAAAATTAAAACCGAATGTCCTAAGTGTGATTCAAACTTGTGATCAAGGGCACATTTGCATATTTGACTCCAAGAAGTATGAAATCAGAAAGAAAAATTTAGGAAATATTATAGGGATTGTTGTGAGAACTTCAAGCAATGTATACATCTTAGAAAATGAAAAACAAAGTTACATGAGTCAAATTGATGAAAGTATGTTGTGGCATAGAAGGATGGGGCACTTAAACGTTGACAATCTTGAAAAAATAAGTAAGAAGGGAGACGTAAGAAACTTACCAAAGATCATAAAACCTCTTAAATATGTTTGTAGACATTATCTTCATGGAAAACAAACAAAAGCAAGTTTCAATATCAAAGATCATACAACATCACAACCATTAGAAATAATTCACACTGGTGTCTGTGGTCCTACAAGGACTAAAAGCATGTAAGGTGAGCGTTACTTCACGTTATTCATTTATGATCATACAAGGATGACTTGGGTGGAATTTCTCAAAGAAAAATCATAATCCTTTATGAAGTTTAAAGCCATTAAAGCACTAGTTGAAAATGAAACAAGTCTCAAAATTAAATTTCTAAGGTCAAATAATGGTGGAGAGTTTATCGCAAATGAATTCAATGAGTATTGCGAAACTCATGCTATCAAAAGGCAATTTTCAAAACCAAAAACTCGTCAGCAAAATGTATTAGTTGAGAGAAAGAACAAGACAGTTCAAGAAGCAGCTAGAACCATGCTTAATGAAGCTAAATTTCCAGATGGCTATTAGAGAGAAGCAATATACACAATTGTTTATATACAGAACAAAGGCCAACTCAAATTAAATAATGACAAAACACCTTATGAGCTATGGTTTGGTAGACCAGCAGAGTCACTCAAGTACTTTAGAGTTTTTGGAAGTAAGTGCTACATAAAGGAGTTGATGATAATCTTGGTAAATTTGACTCCATAGCATATGAACACATATTTATTGGTTATTCATCTACCAAAAAGGCATACAGGAGTTACAATCTAAGATCACACAAGATCATATAAAGCGCAAGTGTAATTCTTGATGACATCAAACCAAGAAAAATTAAAGCTCAAGAAAATGAGGATGATGAAGAAACTGATGATGAAGAGAAATATGAAGATTCTCAAAAGGAGGATTTTTTAAAGGAAGAGAAAGATAAATATTCTCAAAAGAAGGAGTCTATAGTAGAAGAAGAGGAAGATGAAGATTCTTAAAAGCAGGAGGACTTAGAACACAAGAAATAAAGTGAAGATGAAGACTCTCCTAGATCTGATACAAACACTCCATCTAGAATAATTCAGAAGAATCATCTTGAAAATCTAATCATAGGTGACAAAGATGCAGGAGTTAGTACAAGAAGAAGACTAATGTTTCAACAAAAAGCATTAATATCGTTGGTTGATCCAAAAAAATTTGCAAAGGCTAGAAAAACTCATCATTGGATCAGTGCCATGAATGATGAGTTGGATCAAATAGAGAAAAACAAAACTCAGGAACTTGTCCCAAGACCAAAAGGCATGAACGTTATTGGGACCAAATGGATCTTCAAAAACAAGTTTAATGAGGATGGTCAAGTCATAAGAAACAAATCCATAATAGTATGCAATGGATATGCTTAAATAGAAGGTATTGACTTTGAAGAAACTTTTGTACATGTGGCAAGACTTGAAGCCATTATAATGTTTTTAGCATTTGCATGCTATAAAAACTTCAGAGTATACCAAATGGAAGTAAAATCTACGTTCCTTAATGGAGAACTTGAAGAAGAAGCCTATGTTGAACAACCTAAAGGTTTTCTATTATCAGAAAATAGAGATTATGTTTGCAAACTAAAAACGGCACTTTATGGCCTCAAACAAGCTCCAAGAGCATGGTTCTCAAGACTGGGCAAATTCTTGAAGCAACAAGGATATAAAAGAGGGGCCACTAACAGTAATCTCTACATAAATTTTGAAAATAAAAACATGATCGTTGCTTTTGTCTACGTTGATGATACCATATTTGGAAGTGATCTACAGGTGAATTGAGTGTTAAGTAGGCTTCAAAAATAAAGAAGCAATTTGAAATGTCAATGTCAAGAGTGAACTAACATTCTTTATTGGCTTACAAGTCTCTTAATTA
The DNA here is from genome assembly GCA_001517045.1 of Pseudotsuga menziesii. NCBI lineage: Eukaryota > Viridiplantae > Streptophyta > Pinopsida > Pinales > Pinaceae > Pseudotsuga > Pseudotsuga menziesii. The sequence goes on from LPNX010202742.1 coordinate 22,351, forward strand.
GAGAAGGGGATATTCATCTCTCAAACCAAATATATCAAAGATATGTTGAGAAAGTTTAAAATGGGAGATTCAAAACCATTTAGTACTCCTATGGTCACGGGTTGTAAATTAAGGAAGGATGAGGAGTCTTTGGAAGTAGATCATACCATGTATAGGTCACTGATTGGTAGTTTTCTATATGTAATGGCTACAAGACAAAATGTGATGCAGTCTGTAGGCTTGGTCACCATATTCCAATCTACCCCCAAAGAAACACATGTGGAAACAGTAAAAATAATCCTCAGACATTTGAAAGGAACTATGGAGTATGGTTTATGGTATCCAAAAGGAAAGGAATTCACTATGAAGGCATTTATTGATGCATATTGGGAAGGAAGTGTCGATGCTAGAAAGAGCACCAATGGAGCATCATTTTACTTGGGAAATTGCTTCGTATCATGGCTAAGCAAAAATCAATCCTTTGTTTCGCTCTCGACTGTAGAAGCTGAGTATATTGAGGACCCAATTATGATACATTGTGACAACACAAGTGCTATAAACATATTAAAAAATCCAATTATGCATTCCAAGACCAAAAACACTCCAATAAAATATCACTTTTTAATAGAACAAGTGTCACAAAATGTTGTCAAATTGGAGTATGTTGATACAAAGGAACAAATTACAAACATCTTTACTAAACCACTATCTCGAGGGTCCTTTGTCTATCTCAAACAGAAGCTGGGGGTTATCTCTCTTCCTTAGGATAAATTGGAAATTGCAAGGTGTCACAAAAGGTGGATATAGTCAACACGGGGAGTTTTGAGATCGTTTGTCATTAATGTCAAAGGGGGAGAAATTTGGAGAATGGTTTTCATCAATGGCAAAGGGGGAGATTGTTGAGTATGATTGTCATTGATGTCAAACAAGTTCATTAATAACAAAGTAAAAGGATATCAATTCGATCGTCACCATGTTTAGTCAAAGATGTCGAAGGTTGTTATTGACTTATTGAATTATGATCAAGTTTCTATCAGTCAAATTCGAACTAGTCAACCTATTGTCAACCATTTTCAATCGAAGTTGACCGCTTGTTGATCATTGCCAAGTCGAAGTCGACCTCTTGTTGACCATTGTCAATCGAAGTCGACCTCTTATCAACCATTGTCAGTCGAAGTATGAAAGTTGGAGTCGACAGAGTCTAGTTCGGAATTGAATCAGCAAGTCTAAATCATAGTTCGACACTATAATCAACAAAATTGAAATCGATGGAGTCTAGTTCAACATCAGAATCGATAAGTTAGAATCGACAAAGTTCAGTTCAACATCGGAATTGACAAAGTCGAAACGATGGAGTGAGAAATGCTCGAATATGTCATGTATATTTGAATTTGATTCTCAACATCGAAATCGATTGGTCAGATTCAAAATTGAAAATATCGACATACTATAAATCAACAGATAAAAGGTTCAAAAGTTTACGTGTCTAAGTTGGGATTGTGAAGTCAAAATATTTCATAATCATATTGTTAAAACTCGCAAGTTTAAACGGACAAGGTAATTCTAAATTAGTTCTCTTTGTAAAGGGTCATGATGAAGAGTTGTGACTATTAGACAAAGAGGCACAATTGAAGGTGTATAAACAAGGATTTAGCCTTTCAAATAAGTGTCTCTGTACACACAGATTGAAAATCATAAAGTGTAGAAAACAGAGAAATGCATAATCATCTAAGGGTGGTAGGGAGGTGCAAGGAAATGCAACAAAAGCATGCAGGAAGTCGTAGCTTCCTTCCCGTCGTTGCTAGTAATAAGGGTGTCAGTGCATTCTTTAGTTGCAACTGAAAATCTTGAGTGTTGTAACATCCAACAAGTTGATGCTTGCAAAATATTTGTAAATATAATTTTGAAGGAATAGAAAGTGTTTATGGTTTTTTGTTATTAGGTTTTCATGATAAAACTATGTGTTCAATATTTATTGTTGTTTTTATTTTAAATAAAATGATAAAAATTAAAGACATCTAAAGAGTGATTCACCCCTTCTCAATATTACTCATCTTTCCAACTATATTATTTTTCTTTAATACTGTATTAAAGTTATTTACAAAGTCAATAATTTTATATATTGTCATTATTATTTTTTTTGATTAAAAATATTCGAATATTTTGTTACTTAAAAAGGTATAAATTACTAAGAGAAACTTAAATATGATGTAGGATATTTTGTTTTTTCATTTTGGACTTGTTAGGATTAGTATTTACAATTCTTTAAATTATTTGTCTTAAGCCTGAAATTATATAATAATATCTTATACTCTAATCTATTTTGGATAAGGGAAATACTATATGATGTAGGACGTTTTGTTCTCTCTTATTTTGGGCATTATAGTTTTATTTAATTGAATACTTTTAAACAATTGGTTTCATTCAATATTTTTAACACATTTATCCAATAAAATTTTAATATGAAAATAATAAAATTATGATTCAAACTTCCAAATTAAAAATTTGGTATGCAACCTGACGTAGACCATGTGAAACCAGCGGCAAAAGTTGGAGTTTTCTTCTGCAGCTGGAGTTGAAGTTGATGGAGTTGATGAGCCGGGATCGGCTATCCACAAAACATAGATTATTGGTTTGAATACCTACTCCTAAATGCACTTTAAAAGATTGATTAGAATAGCTAAGGTGGACATATACAAAATTATATAACCGTACGCTTCAGCTCAGCAGTTGTTAATAATTATATTTGTTTGAGAGGTCTTTAAACTTAGTGCCCATTTGGGACCTGGAAGATTCGCTCACGGAATTTTAGACGGCTGTGAAAATAAAATAGCGAATTCCAGTAACGTTAAACCTCTGTACATTTTCTTCCAAACCCTTGCGGGAGCAGAGTCGTTCATGTACCAGCCGAGTTTAAATTATATATTGTCTGTTTATTTTCTCAGATTTTTGGATTTGTTTATCATTTTACTTGTGGCTGTGCTAGTTAAGATTAACCCAAGTGTAATCAGTGTAAGGGATTTATTTTATGGTCAGCAGTATCTTGTTATTTTTAAATGCATCTTGATTAAGATTTAAATAAGCTTTTAAGTTAAAAGGTGGTTAAAGAAACTGCTAACAATTTGTTTTTTTTTTTCATATCAGTTTTTGTTTTTTGTTTATTAAATAATATTTGTTATGGTTGTGTTAGTTACTTATTGGTTATACAGTTTTTTTTTTTTCATATCAGTTTTTGTTTTTTGTTTATTAAATAATATTTGTTATGGTTGTGTTAGTTACTTATTGGTTATACAGTTTTTTCAGCTTAATTGGTAAACCTAGGTTGTATGATTTAATTTTGTTTTGCATCTTAATATATCTATTTAGATCCATGATATTCATACTACTTTGGAAATTGATTCTATGATTTAAGACTTATAATTCATAGTAGTGAATGGATGAAACTAATTCCCTTCTTTTTCTACAATTAAGTTGATAGTTGTTAATATCTCATATTTTGGGCTTTATTGAGTTGATTAACAAGATTAACCTATTTTGTTATGCTTAAATACATCTTAATTAAAATATAAATAGGCTTAGTTAAATAGTTAAATGGAATAGCTAGTCAAGCTTTTATATTCTTATGATTACTAAACTTTTTGTTTGTACAATTAATGTTTTAAATTTATTTTTAAGTGTGGACTTCAAAAATGACCTCGCCAAAAGTTGAGTGGTTGTGCTAGTTAAGCTTATAGGCCTTTGGACTTTCTTGAGCGCATCAACAAGATTAAAGTGAGTGTAAAAAGTGTATAACCAAGATTCATTTTATGATCGTGGTACTTTGTTATGTTTAAGTAATTTATTTTTAAGTGTGGACTTCAAAAATGACCTCGCCAAAAGTTGAGTGGTTGTGCTAGTTAAGCTTAAAGGCCTTTGGACTTTCTTGAGCCCATTAGCAAGATTAAAGTGAGTGTAAAAAGTGTACAACCAGGATTCATTTTATGATAGTGGTACTTTGTTATGTTTAAATGCCTCTTGATTAAGATTTAAATAAGCTTCACTTAAGAGATATGAGTTTTTTTATTTTTGTTTCTTTTCATATAAGTTTTTGTATTTTTGTTTATTAAATATTATTTTCTTTCTGTTTATGTTAATTAGTTTAATGTTTAAGTTATCTTAAATGGATAATTTGGTAATTAGTTTAATGTCTAGCTTTTTATTTAAGGCCAATCATCTTAACTAAGTGGTTTGTTGTGCCTATTTACATTTAGGCCACTTTACTTGTAGTTGTATTAATAAAAAGAATATTTTTAGATTACAACTATTTTTGTATTAATTACATTATTTAAATAATGTAATTTTCTTTTAGTTACATCTTTTAAAATATAATTTTATTTTAGTTACATATTTATTGGTAAAAACTAAAACTTGTTTTATGTTTAAAATATATAAACATATAACCAATGTAATTTTAATTATATTTATGATTTTTTTTTAAGAAAATAAATATTGATAAAGATTAAGAGTAAGAGGTGAAAATGTGTTTTATATTAATATGATTAAGATAACTTAATGATGAGTTTAAATTTATTAATTTGAATTTGAGTTTGAATAAAACAATGTTAGAATAATTATGATGTAATCATTTTTAAAGGATCATTTTCTACACTAACTTTGTATCCGATAGTGTATATGTTAAAAATATGTGTTTTATAATGATATAATTAAAATAATTATTATTATATTAAATTTTATTAATTATTGATATGTTTAAGATAATTATAGTTGATTTTAAATTTATTAATTTAATTTTAATAAAACAATGTTAGAATAATTATGATGTAATCATTTTTAAAGGATTATTTTCTACAGTGACTTTCTATTGGATAGTGTATAAGATGTTAAAAATATGTGTTTTATAATTATATGATTAAAATAATAATTATTAATTTAAATTTTATCAATTATTGATATGTTTAAGATAATTATATTTGATTTTAAATTTATTTATTTAATTTTAATAAAACAATGTAAGAATAATTAGGATGTAATAGTTTTTAAAGCACTAGCTTTCTATTGAATAATGTATAAGATGTTAAAAATATGTGTTTTATAATGATACGATTAAAATAATAATTATTGATTTAAATTTTATCAATTATTAATATGTTTAAGATAATTATTACTAATTTTAAATTTATTTATTTAATTTTAATAAAACAATGTAAAAAATAATCATTTAATAATGATAATCATGTTTTGAGTTAGATATCCAACAAAATTAAAAAAAAAATATTACTTATAATTAATTTAAAAAAAATCCATCTTATATTGAATTTATTGTTTAAAAAATAATAAAATAAATAAATCTATCTTATTAGTTATTTGCATTTCCACCTAATAGTACAATAAGTGTTTAAACTATTTTTTCTCAATCTAGCCACGCGGCACACACCAACTTATTGAGTGCATGCACCCCAGACACAAACACGGCATTAAACCAACGTGAATTTTCCATTTTTTGTTTGGTATGGAAAAATAGTTCAGTTTGTCATCTTTATCTTTAGTCAAGAGTATCACTGAGCCGTGATTTACATGGTTTCCGAAGGGAGAAAATGAAATCAGAAAATTAAGATCTTTGAAAATAATAGTATTTGAAAATGAGTGGAAAGACCGTAGTTACGTAATATTTCAGTATTTCTATAATTTAATTTGTAACTCTTAATATATTTTAAAAATGTTTTGTATTTGAGTGGGAAGACGGTTGGTAAACTTAAAAAAAATATTACGTAATGTTTTATATCAGTATCTTTATAATTTAATTGATTTAACTTATGTAACTTTATGTTTTTGGCCGAATGGAGTTAACATCAGCATAATTTTTAATTTAAATAAAAAAATAAAAAAAAATTATAATTTTAAATTAAATCTAAACTAAATGGTTATTTTAGTATAGTTCACAAAAATGATGTGCTTACACCGTGGAGGATTCTAGTTTGGTTTAGTCATTATAAAGATCCCCTATATATATATATATATGATTTTAAATTGAATCTAAACCAAATGATTTTAGATGTGCTCACACCCTAGAGGATTCCTAGTTTGGTTTAGTCATATGGTAAAGATCCACAACTCCAAAGATTAGGTATGAATTTCAAAAGTATGGTTTAATGTCCCTATTTAACTTAATAGATATAAGTGTAAGTTTTAGTGTTTTTATTGTATAATATTTTATTTTAAGATGATGTTATTTGTTTGTATTCACTATTCAATAATTATAAATTATTTTTATCGCATGTGATTTTAAGAGTTAATTATATTATATATGTTTTAATATATTTGGGAATATAACAAGTTTTTATTAGCTAGAAAATGTGTTTATTTGGGTTTTACCATGTTTCATTTATGTATAATTAATTTTTCTATTTTATCTAATATAACAAGTTTTTATTAGCTAAAAAATGTATTTTTTAGGTTTTACTATATTTAATTTATGTATAATTAATTTCTCTTTTTTTTTGGTTTGTTTCTATCCATGATCTTCAATATGTTATTGATCATACATTGATAATAAACTATTATAGATCCATTTTAATTATGGATCTACCAAGCTTTAATAGGGATCGAATTCCTGGTGCAATTTTTTCCTCAAATTTTACACTTAAGTTTGCACCTCAAAGGATTTGATCCACTTGTGAACTTGATAGATCCAGAGTTAAGATGGATATATACTAGTTTAATATGCAAATAGTTGTCTCTTGTAAGTGCTCAATCTCTCATATGTAAATCATGTCATGTTTTGGTGGCTGGTAGATCAAGAGTTAAGATGGACATAAAGGTATAATATGTAAATCTCGTGTATGCTCTCAAATCCCTCATATCTAAATCATGTGTTGGTTTCTCAACTCCCATATCACATAGTAATAAGTACATTTATTAATTTTTTAGTTTTAATTAAGCTCTTAACACAATAACATGGTGATTTTAACAATCAACATGAATTCTATTGCACCAACTTAACCTTTAGTTTCTCCAATATACATGGAATTTAAACATCTTAAAATATGTAAAACACCTTAAGACATTTTTTATGACTCCAAAACACTTAATGCTATCTCTTAATTATTTAAAAAAACTTTTGAAATGATACACATGTTTTAATTAGTGCTTATTACACAAGTAAAAGATAAAACCAAGAATCCACAGTGCATTTTAATATTACAAATTCTAACAAATGCAATATTAATGACAATTCTATGTATTTTGCTTCTCATTTATTCGAAAATGGTTTAAATGCTTAAATTTTATATTATATACTAAAGATGGTTTTAGTGGGAATTATGTTAGTTATTGAATAGATTAACATAAGTCAAATTGGTGGTTCTCCAGAACGTGAGAAGAGATCCCTGATTTAATTATGTCTAAGTTTGTTATATGTTATTGTGACTCATCGTGTTCTGGGGAATTAGTTACAGGTTGTTCTTAACAAGGCCAAGATGTCGTCGTGCTTTGGGGGCATTAGTTACAGGTTGTTCTTAACACGACCAAGATGATGTGACTCTTTCTGCTTCGAGAGCGTTATTTACAGGTTATTTTATGCAAGGTCAACTTGTGTAATTGACTACTTAATCCATATCATTGTCTTAGTTAACTCGGGATAGTCAAAAGAGAAATATTCTTAGATGGAAGTGTATACATAGAGTGCTTCACTATCGAGACTGGCCTTCGGGGGGTCAAGAAGGGTCAAGTATGCAAAGTACATCAATGATGGTCGGAAGCTGTTATGCCTTAAATAAGTCAAGAGGAAAGCTCGAAGTTGTGAAGAAGAAAGAGCTTAAACCAAGAGGTGTGAGTGGATATGAGTGCTAATGAAGAACAGTGAGACAATGCCAAAACAATAAATTATAATTTGTGATTTGTTTATAAGTTTTGTAATATAAGCATTAAATGGGAGTGTTAGAGATCATGCTTCCATTAATGCTCTGTGTTAAGTTTGGAATTGGTTTGATAGTTTGTAGGAGATTGTTGAGATATTCTCTCAACATCCCTATCCATATTTGGGATTACTTGGATTTGGCTCCGACTATATATCTATGTGCGCTAATGTGTATTATGGGTAATATAATTATTATTTGTGTGTAACGACTCCCTTGCGGTTTTCTAAATCATTAACTATCATCCTCATCAAATACTTAGTAATGTTTATGGTGTTTTAAAATATTTTAAGAATATATTTAACATAATTCTTTTTTTTTCAAATTCAACAAGTTATACAAACTATTGAGGCCTTCATATTCTATTATGTAATCAATTTTTAAATAATTGTCAAATTGATTTAATTTAAGGTTGATAGATTTTCTTGCCATTACTTCTCTACTAATTTTTTGGGTATCAATGAAAATATCTCTTTCATACCCCATTTTTGAGATTATATAATTTTTTACAACATGAATCAATATTTACACATTTTCTATAATACAATAAATCAATTTACCACTTATTTCATGAATTAATTAAAAACTATTATAATACAATAAATCATTTCATCATTAATTTTATAATTAATTATTATATCAATGAAAATCTTCTTCTTTCATACCCATTTTTAAAATAATATAATTTTTTAGACCATGAATCAATATTAACACATTCACTTATAACCAATAAATCAATTCACTATTAATTTTATGGATTAATTAATAATATCAAATACTATCGTTTTATGTTCTTTTTCTATCTAATAAATATAATTAATTTTTATGTAATTTTTTTAATACATTAAATTCTTACTTTGTAAGAATTATCGAATGCGAGATGCATAACAGCCCATAAAACTTAACTAGTCTAGACTCTACACCTAGGAGATCCTTGTAAACAAATATTATTTAACTTACCTTAATAATAATAATTACGTTACAATCTTTATAATAATTAAGTGTATCTGATTTAAAAATCTATGAGATATGTTTTTATAATAAAGTGTATTACTATGTTACGTTCCCTAGCGAGAAAAATATTCGTCCGTAATACCCGCACTTGTCTCGTCATTACAAGTTCCGTGTGCGTTTAAAATCTGTTTGAACTCGCTATCAAGCCAGTGCTTTCAATTAAAAGAACCGACTTTTCATTTTCCGTATTACTGGAAAACAAACCTCTGTACGTGGCTATTGTGAGACTCGATGAAAGATTTCAAATTCGCCAATGAAAAACTGGTTTTCTGATCTCCTTGTAATTTTAGTTGTTCGAAATAAGATTACTCTGCAAATTCCTTCATGTTTCAAATGAATCCCTCGGCTCTTGGGCACCTCGGCTCTATTTCTATTTGGGCACCTTTCAATTTATGCAACCCAAATTTGCAATATAGTGTAAATTCTTCTATCAAAAGTCCTGCAGGATTTGTAAGGAAAATGCACTGGAAAAAAGATAATTCAATTAGCCGCAAGATCAGAAATAAAGAAAGACGGATGTCCTCCAGAATGGATCTTCACGCCGAGAGCGATGGTAATGCCGGCGTTGAGAAACTCCTGTGCAATGGAATAAACAACATCGAGGTGCAAGATAAATATATTCTGCCTCCCCATGAACGCCCCAACATGTCTCAGGTTTCTTACTCAGAGAGCAATAATATTCCAGTGGTGGATCTGAAACACCTGGAATATGGCCCCAACAGAAGCACTGTAATCCACCAAATCCGACGTGCATGTGAGGAGGATGGGTTTTTCCAGGTACAACCTTCAATTCCCAGTCAATTCTGAATACTTTTGCTTTTCAAGTTCAATAATATCATATTGATTATGGTTGAACCATGATGTTTATATCAGATAGTGAACCATGGCGTGCCAGAGGCTCTCATGAAAAACATGATGGGAATCGCCAAAGAATTCTTCGAAATGCCCGTGGAAGATAGAGCACACCTCTACTCAGAGGATCCAAAACAACTGGCTCGGCTCGCTACAAGCTTTAATGTTCACAAAGATGAAGTCCTTAACTGGAGGGACTATCTGAGGCACCCTTGTCTTCCATTAGAAGAAGTCATCAGCTCTTGGCCTCAAAAACCTGTAGCATATAGGTACGTAATCTCGGACCCTATTTTTTCTATTTACACTATTTGTGAGCTTTGTATACCAATTAAAAGGATATTTTTTTTTGTTCAACTCTCTATAGTATATCTTGCTATTGAACTCCTGAATCAAGAGTGGCCAATCTCTATAGTATATCTTGCTATTGAACTCTTGAATCAAGAGTGGTGTTAGTGAAATCCTGAGTCAAGAGTGGCTCATCTCTTTAGTAATTCAACTCCTGAATCAAAAGTGGTTCATCTTTATAGTATATCTTGCTATTCAACTCTTGAATCAAGAGTGGCTCATCTCTATAGTATATCTTGCTATTCAGCTTCTGAATCAAGAGTGGCTGATCTATAGTATATCTTGTTATTCAACTCCTGAATCAAGAGTGGCTGATCTCTATAGTATATCTTGCTATTCAACTCTTGAATCATCTATTGTATATCTTGCTATTCAACTCTTGAATCAATAGTGGCTCATCTCTATAGTATATCTTGCTATTCAACTCCTGAATCAAGAGTGGCTGATCTCTATAGTATATCTTGCTATTCAACTCCTGAATCTAAAATATATCTTGCTATTCAACTCCTGAATCAAGAGTGGCTGATCTCTATCTAGTATATCTTGCTATTCAACTCCTGATTCAATAGTGGCATATAAGCTTTGAATAAAAAGTGGCTTATAAGTTTTAGTGGGACTAGATCCTGGCAACTGAGTGACCCAGCTACTCAGCTACTCTCAGTATGGATGTTTTCTAAATGGTCAAATAACTGAGTTTTTTTTTCTTTCAATAGCCAACAATACACCTTGCTATTCAACCCCTGAATCAAGGGTGGCTCATAAGCATTCGTTACATTATGATACCTGCACTTAAGTGACCGCAGCCACTCTCCCAAAGGTCAAACAACTGCATAGTTTGATTTTTTTTCTTTTCTTCAATGATCAATAATACACCCTGCTAGAATCAAAAGTGACCTTAATGAGATTGAATCCCCACACCTGAATGACCCCCACTTAATCAAAAGTGACATTAATGAGATTGAATCCCCACACCTGAATTACCCAGCCACTCCCTGGTACGGATGTTTTATTGGAATCAATTTGGCAGTCTCAATGTGTAATCATCATTATCACACATTGATTTTAGGGAAATAAATTCTGAAACATGACTTTCAATGGGTGATTAATAAGCAGCCTGCTGTGCAAGCTTTTAAGGGAAATAAATTCTGAAAGATGACTTTCAATGGGCGATCAATAAGCAGCTTGCTGTGCAAGCTTTAATGCAATGGCAGCTGCCCAGCACGCCCCAGTAGGTTGGTTAAGCATTTTTTTATAAAAGGCAATTCCGAAAGGTCAAAAGACTGCACAGTTTGTTCTTTAACTGTTTGATATGGTTAAACTTCATACCAACCATTAAACTTCAGCCTTTTGTTACAGAGAAATTGCAGGCAAGTACTCTGTGGAGGTCAGGACACTGATATTAAGGCTGCTGGCTGCAATTTCTGAAGCTCTAGGACTCCACTCTGATTACTTGAATGATATATTTGGGAAACACAGACAGCTGTTGCTTATAAATTACTATCCTCCATGCCCAAACCCAGATCTTACTCTTGGTTTACAAGGCCATTCAGATGCAGGTGGTATTACCATTTTAATGCAAGGCGATGTCAGCGGTTTGCAAGTACTAAAGAAAGGGAAGTGGGTTGCTGTGGAGCCCATTAGTAATGCTTTCGTTGTCAATTTGGGAGATCAGCTGGAGGTAATTGCAACAGATCCAATGATATATTTTGGCTTTATCATGTTGGTATTTACTATTTAATGTGGGTTTGTGATCATGATTTGAATTTAAATATAGAGTAGGTGGTGAGCAATGGAAGATTCAGGAGTGTAGAGCACCGAGCAATAACAAACGCATCCAGCGCACGTATATCAATTCCTACATCTTATGGACCTTCAGAGGACGCCTTTATTGCTCCTGCAGCGCCCCTCGTGGATGAACAGCATCCGCCAATGTACAGAGGTTATAAGTTTGGAGAATTCACTGAGGTTTTCTTTACCCGGGGATTGAAGGGTAAGACTGTGTTGAACCATTTTAAGAATGACACCTATGAATAGTGTTATCTAAGTACCTGTGTGCTTTTTGCATGGATACAAGTTTAATACTATACCAAAGGACAAGGTTAATTCTCAATATTCTGAACCGAATGGTACGCCGGGAGCATGTGTTTTTTATATTATTTTTTACTTTTCACTTTATTTAAGGAGTTGCTTAATTAGGTAAAGATTTTGACTTTTTTTTTTAATTTTCAGCTGGCATCATGAATTTAACTCACAAAATCTTGTAATTTTTGTTGTTTGTTGGACGATTTTAAATGCAAAAATAAAATTGCACAACACGAAAACCTCCAAAACCTCTCAACACCCATACTTTGTAAAATCTAACAATATACACCCATACTTTGTAAAATCTAACAATATTTTTGTGCTTTTTAAAAATTCAGTAAACATTTATAGCAAAAACCAATAATAACCAGTCAAAAATAGATAACTCTTTTAGTTAATACTTCTTCATGTTTCATAAATAGGAGAGGATAATTAATAAGAAAAAACCTGCTAATAATACGAATATACTCACATCTGATTGATTGAACTAACTTTTAAAATTAAAATAAATTTATGTTATATATTTATTATTATTATAATATATATTAGGTAAAGTAAATTAACTTTATGATTCTAAGAACTTTAATATTGATATGGGGAGCTGGTATAGATTAATATGATGATCATAAGTTTTTTATTGATAAATATATAAGAATTAAATTGCATTTTTAAGTTTTTTTTAATGATTTAGAATAGATTTAATCATAGTGTTCAAGTTATATTTAGTGCTTACGTCATTGTTTTCATATGATTAAAGGTATCTTTGTTCTCATGTCTTAATTTATTACTTATACTTACTTATTTTTGGTAATAAATAATGAAAATATTACATAGATTTATAAGGAATGATATTTTTTTTATTCCATGTTGTAATATTTTATCGAGACATTTAAAGAGAATTTAACAGAAAAAAGATTAGATTAAAAACTTTGTATTTGGATTGGGCCGAGTCTTTCATATACATAGATGTGAACAAAAATGGCACATGATAGGCTACAAAGATGAAAGAACATGGCTACACATGTTTCCCAAAACAAATACTTTAGGTGACTTGCTAAATAAATGGTATAAGGTTGAAGAAGCCAAGGGAGAAACCAAAGACTAGGAAGTGATACAAGTAATTTTTTTTAATAGCATCTCATTTATGCCTGCAAAAGAATAATTGGAATAATTGGATCACTACAAGAAATACATAGGTTTGTTGTAGGACCAGATATTTGACTAAAAGGTGTGCAAGGGACAAAACTAGGCAACAGTTACGTGTAAATGAATAACTTACCATCAAGAAAATATGAGGCATGCAATAATAAGGAGAATCAATACAAAAACTAAAACCTTCCCAGAAAAAGACTTAGATGGAAAAGGGACCATCTCATGGTATTACAATGAGTCAAAGTAGTTCAATTAGTAGCAACAACTGACTAGATGACGATATAAATAATGAATTTTCACAAGCATATACCAAATTTAAAGAAGGAGAAATGAATATAGATTAATCCAAAGCATTGGAATGGATGGATGGAAACATACAAATAAGGGAAGTTGACATCTCAAATGCTAATCGACTAAAAATGGCCAAGATATGAGATTACTAGTTGGATTAACAAACAACTGAAATCACTAACCTACTTAAAGAATATCAAGACATGTTTACCATGGATTATAAGGACTTTAAAGGTTTAGTAGAAGGGATGGGTGAGATGAAATTGACCATATACTAAACACAAAGCCAGTGAAGAAACACCTATACAAACTAGCCCATAAATGTAAGAAATTGTAAAGAAATAGATTGATAGTATGATAGTGGAAGGCATTATCTATCGAGTCAATCAATCATAATGGGTCAACCCTATGGTCGTCTAACCTAATAAACATGATCCAAAAAGACTATGAATTTGTGTAGATTTTAGAGGCTTAAATAAACTCACCTTGACAGATCCATTCCCCACCCATTTGCAAATGGAATTATAAATAGAGTTGCAGCTCACGAGTGTTATTCTTTTACATATCGATTTTTAGGATATAATTAGGTTTCTATTGCCAAAGAATACCAACTAAACACAACTTTTGTTACACAATTTAGAGCATTTTCTTTTAGATTTATGTCGTTTGGATTAAAAAATGCACCTAGTGTGTTTTCTAGAATCGCAGTGAAAGATTTCCAAGAATTTATGTAGAAGACCATGGTCATATACTTTGATGATTGGGAAATATATAGTAAGTTAAAGTATCATGTCCAATGTTTTTGACTAGTGATAGAACATTGTCGAAAAATTCAATTATCTTAGGTTTATGTCTTGGAAAATCCATTGCACCCATGTGGATTTTCCGGGACATAAACCTGAGATAATTCAATTATCCTTGGACATAAAGAAATGTATCTTTTCCACACCCATAGGATTTCTTATGAGTCACATAGTATGCATAGATGGTATAAAACAGGGAAATTTTTAAGGATGCATACTTATTTAAAAGTGTATATAAACCTTTACGAATCTTACCAATTCTTAAAATGTCAAGTATAAAATATGTGGCTACATTTTTCTAAAAATATTTCAATTACTAAGGATTTTATATAGTTTATATAATAATCTGCTAATTTTTTAAATGAAAAAATTTTACCCCATCAAAATTGGGCAAAACAAGGCTTAAAAAAGTGCAAATTGGCAATTTTTTTGAAAAAAACATGGAAAAATAGCCCATGGGCTAAATTTCACCCCTAAAATTTTCCTTGGTATAAAATTTTACTTAGAAAAAATAAAAGTAATACTTGACTTGAAGCCTCCTGTTAAATAGAAGGATATATGAGTATTCTTGGGTCATATAGGGTATTACAAAAGTTTGTAAGGCAATAATATGAGAAGTCTTATATGATGGAAGAACTCTTAAAAACAAACACAAAATTTAAATGGAGGAAGGAGAGTAATGAGTCATTTGAACTATTAAAAGAAAATTACTCAAGCAGTGATTTTATGATCCCCGACTGGATGAAAAAATCTCATGTCCATGTTGATTCATCACGCATAATAGTTGGGACGATCCTAACACAACCAAGAGAAAACACTTTGACCATCCAGTCGCCTACACCAGTTGAAATTTAAATAAGTATTGTTGCCGCCTTTCACACACCTGGAGGGGGGGACATGGCAGAAATCTTCAAGCCACTAGGTGTGTCCTTGGGGGCAAGTCTCGATTCAAGCCTGTCACCTAGTTCTTGACTCCTTTGTTTAGGCTCAAATCCTAACAAAGCCAAGGGGGGTAGAACCTATTAAGTTACTAGGACAAATTACTTTAGTGTGATAATGTTATACTAAATGAGTTGTTTAGGAGTTTGAAATTAAACATTAATAACCATAGATGACAATATAACAAAATGAGCACAAGAAAGCACAATGCTGAGACACAATATATATATATCAAAAGATTTAAACATAGAACCAATGCCTTAAAAATGGAGTCATAAAATAATCAAAGTACTTGCATGTGCTTGGAGTGAATGTTTTGCGATTGCCTCTTGGTACGTTTTAATTTAATGTGAAATATGAGTGGATTAAAATTAGGCGAGGGGGAATCCAGATATATCCGAGGGGTACATGGAGCATGTCCAAAAGTAAACCTTCACGGCTACCCACAAGGAATGTGTGGGCTGAATGGAGTCTCTGAGACTGTGTTCATAATACACACAAAGGTGTAACAAATATCGGTGCCCCGAGGTCACTATCTAGGAGTTCCCACTTCCTTTGGGTATTTTTCCATCGTTTACGGTTTGATCGAGGCGTTGGATTTTTGTTGATGGTGGTTAATTGGGGAAGGTGAAGACTAATTAATATAGTCACTCACATTTATTTTGATGCGTCTTGACTGATCGGATGAACTGCATTCAAGTGCGGAGCATACACACCAGAGCCTTATCAATTTTAGTAAATTTTAAAGGATGAGTTTTTTAGAAAGAAAAACCTTCCAAGAACCTCTTTCGGTCCAAGTGGACCTCAATCGAGGAATCAAGGAAGGGGTTGATTTTAAAAGATTGATTATAAATATTAATGATGAGCAGAAAAAAGGAAACAAACCACAAGTTTTCTAATTAGTCCTACCACTCATCTCTTTCCCCTTTCGAGTCAATCGGGAAGTCGTGGGGTAAGTATTAAAGTTACTTTGATATTGTAATGTGGAATATATGATAAAGTAATCAAAGCATATTATTCTGCATCAATGAAACTAATATAGAGCAAATAAAAATAAGAAATTGCAAAAAAGACAAAATAAGCGTGAATCCCCCAAGGGGGAATGGGGAATGGGCTCAAAAGATCCTATTCGGAGAAATTTTTTATCATCTGCTATCACAATATCGGTAAAATTATCTGAATCCTCTTGTTTCTTATACAAGATGAAACCAATATCTTACAATTTCCCAAAATTAAAATTACAGTCAAAAGGGAGACCCATGGGGGGATTTGGATGATCCAAAAGCCACTTTCGAACAATAGCTTCTCCTCTTTATGTTATTCCTGATAAAAGATAGTGAGCTTCTTAGAATGAAACATTCCCAAAATCACTTTGAAAGTACCTTTGGGTCAGCCTACTTTAAACCAAAAAAAACTAAGTTAAAACGGTATAAAAAAAGGAACCAAGGAAAGCAAGCTTTCCTTGGGATCTTGTCTTGCTGATTGGGCAGCAAATGAGATGTGCAATGATTGCTGGATTTATCTTTTAAAATAAAAAACAGAAATCTAATGCATGTAAACTATGGATTCTGTTTGTGCCAGAAATTGTTTCCAAGGCCAGAGAAACAAGCCAACACACACTCAAATATAAAACTCAATAAAATTAAGGTTTAGGGTTTCTGCAATGTGTTTTTGGTTGTGAACTTTGAGAACAGTCAGGGAATACATTCATAAGTAAAGCAACTACTGAATCATAAGCAATAAAAGATGAAGATGCATGATATATGTAACAAGATCAAACAGAAACAGTATTGAGGTTCATACATAAATGACAGGCATTACCAGAATATAAACATAAACTAGTCAATGAATCTATCAATTTAAGCAACTAAACAAGATGAAAAATGAAGCCAATACTGAGAACTGAAGGGTAAAAGTCATATATATCTCATAGTTTCATCAACCACTGCATACAAGAGTTTTGTACCTTGCTCATGAACAAGTCTGAAAACCAACTGAGCTTGAAGACCTCCTGAAAGCTCTCAAAAAATCGAACCCTGCTAATGATTCTCTCATCTCCCTAAATAGAGTTTCTTTACAAAATCAGTTGAGTCTAAAACCCTAACTGCCTCCATCAACTCACTGGAGTAAGGTAAAAAGTATAAACTTACAAAATTACAAAATTTGCTAAAAATAGTAAATTATTAACATATGTGTTTACTCAAAAGATAACAACTAACTAAATGACAACTGGCTTAAAGATATTTTGCTGCTTCTGCCAACAAGGCAATACCATCTAGTGCTTGTGACTTCCTCTTTGCTTTCTTTTGTTTCTTCTCCATGTCATTAATCTTCTTTATGAGCTCCTTGTTTCTCTGTTGTAGGTCCTGGACTGTTTCCTCCAACTTTGTGGAATACCTGTCAGTAGCTCTTTTCCTTTTTAGCACCTCTTTAGATACTTCTGATATCTCCAAGAAATGGTTATGGACATCCTGCAGCTCCTCTATAAGCCCTCTGTTGACTTTCAATAACCCATCATTAGTCTATTGTAAGTGTTTCATCTGTTGTTTGTATTTCTGAATACTTTCCTGCAAGTTTTCTTCATCAAAACTAGGGATCTCAAGTATATTTGCATCCTACATTAAAAAGTCTGAGAAATCAGTAGGAATACTAGGCTCTTTTATAATTCCTACTTGCCTGAGTATAGCTTCATCTTCTTCCTCCCACTCCTGATTTTCAACAGGACATGCTTTTGCCTTTTCTTCTTGCTGCTGTTTTAAGAGTTTATCTTTTATCTCAAGAATTATTGCAGATAATTTAGATGCAGGCTTGCTTGAATATTCTAATGATTTTGATGAACTCTTGACTTCTGCAGGCTGTACATAAGGAGCTTTTACAGCTGTTGGCTTCTTCCCTTTTCTGCTAGCTTTCTTAATTTTTGGATTTTCATCAGGGGATACATCATCTAACACAGTAACTTCATTTGTGTATAACCTGGGATTGAGCAATTTTTTCATGTTCAGTCTTAGCTTGTTCCTTGACCTAGTTTTAGGTCTGAAATATGATGTTTTTTCTCCTGGCATTTTCAACTCCTTTCCTTGATGCTGGATAGCAACCAACTCTACTATTTCAAGTTTACCCTTCTTTCTGTTAGGTTTTGTTGCTTTGTTTCCTGAAGAAGGACTCTCTCTATAGGTTTCAGCTTCAACTGTAGTTTTTTCTACCTACTCCTTTTCTAAAAGGTAACCTTCATCATCAGACAATACAGTAATGGGGCTTCTCTTCTTGTCTTGCAATTCTTCCTCATGCACAGTCACCTTTTGTGTATCAGCAATTTTCATTTCATGAGGGACCTCTGTTGGTACCATGGGCTGTAGCAGCTGCTTTTGGTATTCAAACAGTGAGTACTTGCCTTTGCTACTAGCTGAAAATACTTTGGGTCTATTATCCTTTTCCACCTGCTCTGATGCTTCCTCAACTTTGACCTCTGGCTTATCTTCAGGCTTAGACTTTTTACCTAATTTCCTCATCAAAACCTTACCCTTGTCATCTTGCCTTTTAGGTTTTTGATCTTCATCTTTGGTTTGAAAACCAGACCAAAAGATAAAAAAGTCCCAGGATCTCCCTTCCTTCTGCAAAACCTTGCTGATGATTAACTTGATTAGTCCATGATGAAAAATTGACTGAGATGTATGGTATTCATGTTGCTTAACCCTACTGGACATTTTCTGTAGGCTCTTCAAAAAGAAGAAAGGCAGGTTCATTTTTGAGACTCCCACCATATGTTCAAGGAATATAAAGTGATACTTGAATACATATCCATACCTACCCTCACAAGTCACATAGCTCTGCAGTATCCTGATTGGCTCAACCCACTCTTTTCTAAAATTCTGAATAGGGATGCCTTTATTCCAATCAGGAATGACATTAGGTAAAAGATATCTTTGTGGATCAAAGTCAAAAGACAGCTTCTTGAACCATGGTTCACCCTCATTTTTAATCCCTGTGGCTTCTGAGATCAGTTCCACTGTCAGCTTGAATTTGAGAGCATTAAAGGTCACCATGTCATTTTTTAAACCTTGAGCAAACTTACAGGATACTTCTGCATTATATCCATCTATCTTCTTAAAAAAGTCTATCCAACCTGCTTGCTGAAACAATTCCACACATCCAAGGAGGTTTTCAATCCACCCTATATCAGTGGGTTCTGCTCTGTTGATTTTACCACTTTTACCACTATTGCCACTTTTGCCCATCTTTTTTCCTTCAGAAACTAGAAGCTGTCTGGCCTTAGGGTTCAGAAGATGCTCTATGAACTGATTTTCTTCTTATTTGCTGACAGACCTGTTTATTTTTAAAAAAAAAAAAGGTAAAATAAATCTTCCCAAAAGTGGAAAAATTCAAATCACTGAGGGCTTCAAATGCTCCTTCATCAAACTTGAGAGTAAGATTCAATCATGAATGAGACTGTCACAACAACAAAATAACACTACCCATCTTTAAAATGCACAATAAACCATAATGTCGAAATGTTTTAGGCTACAGGCTACTCAAACTCCTCATTTTAGGGTTAAGGAAACTAGATATCATGTATAATATACATTCAGATATGACATTCTTCTTCAATACAAACTAAGTTAATTCATAGAAAACAACACTTAGATCAATTCAAGTATCCAGGCTTTTCAATGCAACTGAGGATTGTCACTGAATGTAGCTGTTCTAATTCTAGTATTGTATTTTAATCCCTGTGTATCAATACCAGTATCAGTTTTTAAACCCCAACTTCCTCACAGTTTCATACTTTTCAAATGTAATATCAACCATAGATTTCTCAACTGGAGACTACTTGTAAGGTAGATGAGTAAACAAAATCTTCTGCAATATATGCACATTAGCTTCCTGTAGCCTTAGTACTGAAAATGACATTAGGTCTGCCAACCATCCTAGTCCTTCAAGTCGTTAAACTCAATGTGCATTATTATCAAAGCTTTTGGTGTAATTTGAGTGCTAAAACATAAACAGCTTTCACCTTAGACTGTTTCGAACTTCAATAACTGGACAGTTCAAACCTAGGGCTATTTTTCAGTGCTCTGTTCAACAAAACTTCTCAAACAGACTCAAACAACTATTTCTTTGGTTAAAATATTATTTAAAAGAATAATTCATCTTCTCCATCAATCAATTTTATAGAATGATGTCCACCGGAAGAAACCCTAAATTGATGGACATTTCTTGGTGACTGCAGAATACGTGCTAATGCTCCGCTATAGTTTCTTTAAATCTGACTCTAAGCTGTTTAATGGCTGAACAGGTGTCTTGATATGTTTAATTTGATTACAGATATGGAAATAGAGAAGCCCTAAACTCCAGGTAACCTTCATAAACCTCGTCTTTGTTCTGCAGCGACATAATCCATCCTTTTCACGGTTATGGTTACCCCACGAACCCTTTTGCCTTTGATAGTGCAGGTAAAAGGCAAATCATGCCACATTAGATCGATATTTGCTGCTAACTGTCAAACCAAACCGCATTAAGAGTAATGATGGTCATGATTTGCTTCACGACTTAAAACCACCTGGAATCATGTTAAATCTGAAGCATACACGTATCAAACAACTCACAATATGGGATTGTTCATTCACCGATTGAAATCGTGACAAAATTTTGCTTAAAAAATCAGGAAAAAGAAGGCCACGATATTCTTATAGCGCGCCTTTGGTGATTTTTCGCTCCAGCGCTACAAGAATATCTTTAGTGCTATTTTTTCGCTCTTTTTCAGCTTTTGGACACTTTGTATGAAGTTTATAAAACTGCTTGAGTGGTGATCATGCCTTATTGTCCTCAGAATAATCATTTGTGAATCGATTTTTGATATAGTGACTTTTAAAATCCTTCAACAAAAAACAAACCTATGACTTAAAACTAAAATTTTCAAAAACAAGATCAAAATTTCATGTAAACACTAAAAAAAAATTCCTAAAGGAGGAGAAATTAAAACAAGGTAAATGACTAACTTGAAAAAAAAAGCAAATCAAAACAAAATTAAAGAAACAAAACCAAAATTTGAAGAAACCAATTATTGACTAAACATCTGGCTCCAGCTGCGGGATGAAGTCCTCCCTGTGAGGCTTCAACAACCTGTAGACCAGTGCCTTCTGTCTTCTATCTACCTGTCTGCAAAACATCCATTGGGCTATGGATTCTTTATTCTATTTCACTCACACCAATATGTACAATGATCAGTGAAAAATGCCCTTATAAACTGTAAAAATGTTTGAGGAATCGTCCATTAACAGGGTTGGACAACTCCTCACCTTCCAAGGACTGCAAGATAAAAGTATTGTTTTCTAAAACCTTTGATACAAGAAAAGGACCGAACCAAAGATTGTCAAACTTACCATGTTTTCCTTTCTCCTCCTTTCTTGCATCCCATCTTAGAACCATCTCACCTTCTGTGAAAGTATTTTCTTTAATGTTTCTGTCAAACCTGTTTTTAACCTTGGTTCTATACAGCTGTGCTTTTTCATCCACCTTCTCTCTATTTTGCTGTAACTCTATCATTTCAAAGATTCTCCTTTGCATATCATTCAGTTCCTCTTGAGAGTTCTGGAGGAATTTCATCACTGGAATCCCCAGCTGAACAGGAAAAACTGCTTCTGTACCATAAACCAGCTGATATGGAGAAGTACCAATTGCTTGTTTCACTGTAATCCTATCTGCCCACAATGCATACTTCAACATTGAATCCCAAGACCTTTTGTTATGCTTCAGCAATTTCTTGATGCTTTGAATGATATTCTTGTTAAATGATTCATCCTGACCATTTCCCTGAGGATAATAGGGAGTTGAGTGCTTCAAAATGATGCCATTTTTTTCACAAAAGGCCACCATTGCCTTGGACTTGAATGCCTTGGCATTGTCTGTTACTAATCTCTGTGGACAACCAAACCGACTCAGGATGTTTTCTTCAATAAAGTCCATGATTACTTTGTCTGTAGCATTCCTTGTGGGAATAGCTTCCACCCATTTTGTGAAAAAATATGTTGCAGTCAAGATCCAATGATGTTGTCCTGAAGATGCTAGACTGATTTATCCAAAAAAGTCCAGATCCCATTGCTGAAAAGGGGCATTGATTGCGATAGGTTTCAAAGGCAAAGACAATAATTTCTGCTTACCAGCAAATTTCTGACAGGGAATGCAAGCTCTTACCTACTGGTAAACATCTGTGAATAAGGATGGCTAATAATATCCAGCTCGTAAAATTTTGTAAGCTGTTGCTTTCCAATATTTATGCCCTCCACAGGCACCTTCATGAGATTCTGAGATCACTTCACCTATTTCAGATTGGTCCAAACATGTGAGCAAGATACCCCCTGTATCTTTCCAGAACAACTGATCCTCTACCAAACAATACTTAGTATCTTTGAGTTTCAAAGATCTAGCAGCTTTCTTGTCTAAATGTTCAGGACATTGCAGAAATAATAGAAAATAGACTATGTCTGCATACCAGGTAGATGCTGAATAGAAATCCGTTATCTTCTCTTTCTTCAGTGCTGATTGCTCTTCTTCCTGAGCTATTTCTTCAACCATAACATGCAGTCCCAGAGCTTGACAATTTGAATCAGCCAACAGCTTGGCTAAACGTTGTCCTTTAACAATCTTGGTGGGCCTGATTTCCACATCGTACTCCATAATCTTTGCAATCCATTTCCCTCTCTTTCCTTCACTGTCGGGCTCTGTCAAAACATCCTTTACTGCAGCATTTGGAACAAATGAAACAACCTTTGAATGCAGGACATAAATTCTAAAAAATTTCAAAGCTTTCACCAGAGCATAAGCCTGCTTCTCCAAAATGCTATATTTCAGCTCTGAATCTCTGAGAGTCTTGCTAAAGAAGGCTATAGGCTGTTCCAATCCTTCTTTATTTTTCTGAAGTAAGACTGCTGCAATTGTGTCTTCTGATGCAAATGAAAAAGTAAGAAATTCTTTAGTGAAATCAGGACTTACCAACACAGGTGCTTCAGTAAGAGCCACCTTGATTTTTTCAAATGCAGCCTTTGCTTCAACAGTCCACCTGACTTCTTGGTCTTTCTTCAGCATGGCTGCGATCTGTTTAATAGTTTCAGAAAAATTGGGAATAAGCCACCGCAGAAAATTAATTTTGCCAATGAATGATTGCACATCTTTTTTGCTCCTGGGTAAACTGATCTTCAGTATAGCTTTCACTCTTTCAGGATCTATTCGAATGCCATCAGCAGACACAAGGTGACCAAGTAATTTACCTTCTTGTACAGCAAAATGTGACTTTTGGGATTTAGAGACAAGCCAAATTTTTTGCATTTTTGGAAGGTCTGCCTTAAATGCTTCAAGTGTTCATCATCTGACTGGGAAAAAACTGTGATATCATCCAAATAAATAACCACAAACTTATCTTTTTCACCTACAAAGGCAATATCCATTGCTCTCTGAAAGGTTGCTCCAGCATTCATCAGGCCAAAGGGCATCTTGTCATACATGAATGTCCCCCATGGAGTTGTAAAGGCTGTCTTCTCCTTGTCATCAGGGTGCATTGCAATCTGATTGTACCCTGAGAAACCATCCACCATAGATATCCTTTGAGCTCCAACCACTTGCTGCAACACCTGTTCTATCTTGGGAAGAGGATAGTTGTCTTCCAATGATGATCTATTCAAATTTCTGAAGTCAACACATAATCTGATTTCCCCATTCTTTTTCCTGACAGGAACCATATTAGCAACCCAGGAAGAGTACTTGAGAGGCACTATTATCTTTGCATCCAACAGCTTCTTTACTTCCTTTTCAATCACAGGAAATAAAGCTGGATTAATCCTTCTTAGTTTCTGTCGGAAAGGTTTAACGTTAGGCTTCAGTGGGACCTTATGCTGAATGATTGTTGTATCATAGGTTCTCAGCTCTTCATAAGACCAGGAAAACACATCCACATGTTCTTTCAGAAGTTTGATGTATCTATTTCTTTGTTTAGCTGACAGAGATTTGGAAATTTTTACCATTTTTGGATGTTCAGCAGAACCAATGTTGCAGTCCATTACATTATTTTCTGAAGATTGAACCACTGGCTTTGAAGGAGTATCATCTTTGGTAAATATTCTTTCTAAAGGTACTAAACCTTTTGGGATGAAATTACTCTTCAACTCAATAATTTTATGACCTGCTATTTCATGTTCAGCAAACTCATTTTCAGCAGATTCATTTTCAGCAAATTCATTTAACTGTTCATCCCCTTCATCTCCTTGTTGATCAATTTGGTCATTAGTGAACTCATCTGTAAGCTCAAGAAATTTTTTTATTTCAATATCATCTTCAAATACCCTCCAGTGCCTCACATTATCCGGTACACATGGTCTGTATCTCACCTCTATGGGATACCTCAGCTAAGTGGTTTTAGGAATTCTGAAGTGTGTGGCAGCCAAAGCTAAAGAGTCTGCAGTCTCATTATGATTCCTTGGAATATGAGTGATATTAAATGCTATAAAATAATTATCAAGCATATCTCATACCTCATTTCGGTACACTTTCAGCAAACCCTGCTTTACTTGATAGTTGTTCTTGACCTGCTGAACAACCAGTTCGGAGTCGCCAAATGCAGTAATTTGCTGAATGCCTAAGTCTTTAGCAGATTTCAATCCCAATAGTAGAGCTTCATACTTAGCAGTATTGTTAGTGGTAACAAACTCTAGCTTATACATGAGTTTCACTATCTCACCTCCAGGAGAAATGAGCAGCACTCCAGCTCCAACACCCTCTTTTCATGAGGATCCATCAAAATACAACTGCCACAGTGCATCTTCTTCCTCTCTGCTATGTTTTATTGGTTTATCTTTTTCCACTTGTAACAGACCAGTAGAATTATCCTGATCACTGAAATGTAACATGCATGTACCAATATCTTTATCAACAGAGTACAGTGGGTGATTAGTGGGATGCTTGTCATCGCTCACTATATAAGCAAACTGCAACTCTCTATACAGTCTTCTAGTTTCTCCACCAAACACTGGAATAGTGGCATAAGAAAGGTCCATTTGTAAGGTTCCCCCAACCTTCTTATCCCATGACCTAGACAGAAGTAAGCCAAACTTTGGTGTAATGTCAGCTACTACAACATCCATTATTACACTTTTCATAGGCAACTGAGCTAAGCTGACAACCATATCTTTAATCACTCCTAAACATTTCACAGCTCGGGAGTCAAAGGCATATAAATCATGGTAAGGTTTGGTGATACTGAGGCCCAGGGCTTCCATTACAGCTTTTGGCATCAAATTATGGGAGGCTCCTGAATCTAAAAGACAATTGTGAATCATTTGGTCATGGACAGTCAAGGTGACATAAAAGGGAGGAGAAGCACCAGCCTCATTTTCAGTTTTTTCAGCCAGAGCTGATCCAATAAAAATTCTTGGGCTTTCTTCCTGCAAATTAACTGTATCTGAAACAGGCTGATTACTGGGTACATTCATCACTTTCAGAACTGTTTGTTTATATGATGGGTTCTTTATTAACTCAGTCAAAGGCACAGGAATCTTTAACTTCCCTAGTTCATTCTCCAAACTAAAATTTTGGATAGATTTGTTTACCTCTTCAATTTCAACATTCTTCTTTGATTTTTCTGCTGATTGTCTTTTTTCTGGCATAGGATCGGCTGTTTGTTTAGTAGGAACAACAGCAGCAGGAACAGCAGCAGCAGGAACAACAGCCTTCTTCTTGGGGGCTTGGACCACTTGTTTCGGGCCTGATCTGAGATTTATTGTCTTCTTAGGTCCATTCTGATGGACAACAGCAGTTACAGCAGTGTTTTCCAAGCCTAAATCATCTTCAGTTTCAAACATATCAGCATCATAATATTCTGAATTAAGAAAATCTTCTTTAGTAACAAAACCTGTAGACAATCCATCTCCAAAGTTGTTCATATCCTGATCAGTCTCAGTCTCTTCAAAGAGCAGCTATTCATCAACTTCTTCTTCATCAGCTACATTATTTTGAAGAGGTGGGGGCACTCTCTGGTCTTCATTTTCTCTCCTCTCTCGCTGGATATCATTGTTCCTATGCTCTCTTGGTATGAATCTAGGAGCAAACTGTCTCCTGAACTGATTCTGGTTATTTGGATTCCTTTTAGCTTCTGGAGCAGGTTTGGCAGAATTCTTTTCAAGCTCTAGTTTATTTAGTTTGGCAGTGAGAATCTTTACCAGCTTTGCCATCTCATATATCTTGGCTTCAGTAGACTGAGGAGCAGCACTTGTTGAAACAACTTCCTTCTTTCCTTTTCTCTCATAAAGCTGCTGGGGAGTTTCTTTCTTAAGTCTGTTTGAAGCCAACAAATTGGACTCAACCTCCAATGCTACATCTTGCATATTCAGCAGGGTGATAGGTCTTCTTTCTCTCAGCAATAGAGAAAATTTATGGTCAAAGGCATTGGCATAGGTGAGTTTAGCTAATGTTTCAGTAGGCTTAATTTCTGCTGGAATCCTACTATACATTTTGTTGAATCTTTTGGAAAAATCTGCAATAGTTTCCTCTTTTTTCCTTCTGAGAGCTCCAAACTCAGTTATATAATAAGTGTGATCCTTTGTGTCTCCCCATTGCCTCATGAAAAGATCACAGAGCTCTTCTATTATAGTGATTGAGTTGGCAGGCAACTCTCTGAACCACTTCCTTACATCCCCATCAAGGCTCTGAACAAATACCCTCATCCATACATCTTTGATCTCAATGTTCTGATTGTCAGCATAACTTAGAAAAGCCTCCCAATGTTCTTCAGCAGTGGTCTCCCCCTGGCCATTGAACCTAGGCATATATTTATGGTAATCACCTCCAGGCAAAGCATGTAAAGGCTGAGGTAAGACTAATGGTGCATACCTGGCTGCAACCATGCGGTCCATCATATCCATGGGAGGGTTTTGGGCTGCCATTTTTGTACTGATAGGTTTTGAAGATGAGGAAGCTTGACTGGAACTTGTTTGAAAAGGGCTCTTTCCTGTTTTCAGCTGAAAAAGAGGTATTTTACCAGAAGAAGTAGTCGTGGCTTTCAAAAAGGTTTGAGGATTAGTAAAAACTTGAAAAGTGCTCTCAGGAATGGTAGGTTTTATCCAAGGTGAGGTTTCAGCTAGATGTAATGAAGCACCCAATTGGTCGGGGTCACAAAGGGCTGATAAAGATTGAGACCTTCAGAGTTTTCTTGTTGTTTTCAAGATCTGTTCAGGGTCTGAAACCCCTCAATGTAACGGTGAAGTAGGTCTGCTCCTAGTTCCCACTCCTCTAGAAGCCAGTGTGACAACTTGGTGAAAAATAGCCTTCAAAGTGCTGATTTAAGTCCACCTCTTAAACCAGGAAAACTGATAAGTATCCCAGGGAAGATATGCTTCAGCTTCATCCCCGGCAACGGCGCCAAAGATGTGTGTGCCAGAAATTGTTTCTAAGGCCAGAGAAACAAGCCAACACACACTCAAATATAAAACTCAATAAAATTAAGGTTTAGGGTTTCTGCAATGTGTTTTTGGTTGTGAACTTTGAGAACAGTAAGGGAATACATTCATAAGTAAAGAAACTACTGAATCATAAGCAATAAAAGATGAAGATGCATGATATATGTAACAAGATCAAACAAAAATAGTATTGAGGTTCATACAT
This sequence comes from Pseudotsuga menziesii, assembly GCA_001517045.1. Classification (NCBI taxonomy): domain Eukaryota; kingdom Viridiplantae; phylum Streptophyta; class Pinopsida; order Pinales; family Pinaceae; genus Pseudotsuga; species Pseudotsuga menziesii. The sequence goes on from LPNX010202742.1 coordinate 50,366, forward strand.
AAATGACAGGCATTACCAGAATATAAACATAAACCAGTCAATGAATCTATCAATTTAAGCAACTAAACAAGATGAAAAATGAAGCCAATACTGAGAACTGAAGGGTAAAAGTCATATATATCTCATAGTTTCATCAACCACTGCATACAAGAGTTTTGTACCTTGCTCATGAACAAGTCTGAAAACCAACTGAGCTTGAAGACCGCCTGAAAGCTCTCAAAAAATTGAACACTGCTTATGATTCTCTCATCTCCCTAAATAGAGTTTCTTTACAAAATCAGTTGGGTCTAAAACCCTAACTGCCTCCATCAACTCGCTGGAGTAAGGTAAAAGTATAAACTTACAAAATTACAAAATATGCTAAAAATAGTAAATTAATAACATATGTGTTTACTCAAAAGATAACAACTAACTAAATGACAACTGGCTTAAAGATCTTTTGCTGCTTCTGCCAACAAGGAAATACCATCTAGCACTTGTGACTTCCTCTTTGCTTTCTTTTTTTTCTTCTCCATGTCATTAATCTTCTTTATGAGCTCCTTGTTTCTTTGTTGTAGGTCCTGGACTGTTTCCTCCAACTTTGTGGAATACCTGTCAGTAGCTCTTTTCCTTTTTAGCACCTCTTTAGATACTTCTGATAGCTCCAAGAAATGGTTATGGACATCCTGCAGCTCCTCTATAAGCCCTCTATTGACTTTCAATAATCCCTCTAAGTGTTTCATCTGTTGTTTGTATTTCTGAATAATTTCCTGCAAGTTTTCTTCATCAAAACTAGGGATCTCAAGTATATTTACATCCTGCATTAAAAAGTCTGAGAAATCAGTAGGAATACTAGGCTCTTTTATAATTCCTGCTTGCCTGAGTATAGCTTCATCTTCTTCCTCCCACTCCTGATTTTCAACAGGACATGCTTTTGCCTTTTCTTCTTCCTGCTATTTTAAGAGTTTATCTTTTATCTCAAGAATTATTGCAGATAATTTAGATGCAGGATTGCTTGAATCTTCTAATGATTTTGATGAACTCTTGACTTCTGCAGGCTGTACATAAGGAACTTTTACAGCTGCTGGCTTCTTCCCTTTTCTGCTAGCTTTCTTAATTTCTGGATTTTCATCAAGGGATACATCATCTAACACAGTAACTTCATTTGTGTATAACCTGGGATTGAGCAATTTTTTCATGTTCAGTCTTAGCTTGTTCCTCGACCTAGTTTTAGGTCTGAAATATGATGTTTTTTATCCTGGCATTTTCAACTCCTTTCCTTGATGCTGGATAGCAGCCAACTCTACTATTTCAAGTTTACCCTTCTTTCTGTTAGGTTTTGTTGCTTTGCTTCCTGAAGAAGGACTCTCTCTGTAGGTTTCAGCTTCAATTGTAGTTTTTTCTACCTGCTCCTTTTCTAAAAGGTAACCTTCATCATCAGACAATACAGTAATGGGGCTTCTCTGCTTGTCTTGCAATTCTTGCTCATGCACAGTCACCTTTTGTGTATCAGCAATTTTCATTTCATGAGGGACCTCTGTTGGTACCATGGGCTATAGCAGCTGCTTTTGGTCTTCAAACAGTGAGTACTTGCCTTTGCTACTAGCTGAAAATACTTTGGGTGCATTATCCTTTTCCACCTGCTCTGATGCTTCCTCAACTTTGACCTCTGGCTTATCTTCAGGCTTATACTTTTTACCTAATTTCCTCATCAAAACCTTACCCTTGTCAGCTTGCCTTTTAGGTTTTTGATCTTCATCTTTGGTTTGAAAACCAGACCAAAAGATAAAAAAGTCCCAGGATCTCCCTTCCTTCTGCAAAACCTTGCTGATGATTAACTTGATTAGTCCATGATGAAAAATTGACTGAGATGTATGGTCTTCATGTTGCTTAACCCTACTGGACATTTTCTGCAGGCTCTTCAAAAATAAGAAAGGCAGGTTCAGTTTTGAGACTCCCACCATATGTTGAAGGAATCTAAAGTGATACTTGAATACATATCCATACCTACCCTCACAAGTCACATAGCTCTGCAGTATCCTGATTGGCTCAACCCACTCTTTTCTAAAATTCTGAATAGGGATGCCTTTATTCCAATCAGGAATGACATTAGGTAAAAGATATCTTTGTGGATCAAAGTCAAAAGGCAGCTTCTTGAACCATGCTTCACCCTCATTTTTAATCCCCGTGGCTTCTGAGATCAGTTCCATTGTCAGCTTGAATTTGAGAGCATTAAAGGTCACCATGTCATTTTTTAAACCTTGAGCAAACTTACAGGATACTTTTGCATTATATCCATCTATCTTCTTAAAAAAGTCTATCCAATGTGCTTGCTGAAACAATTCCACACATCCAGGGAGTTTTTCAATCCACCCTATATCAGTTGGTTCTGCTCTGTTGATTTTACCACTTTTACCACTATTGCCACTTTTGCCCATCTTTTTTCCTTCAGAAACTAGAAGCTGTCTGGCCTTAGGGTTCAGAAGATGCTCTATGAACTGATTTTCTACTTATTTGCTGACAGACCTGTTTATTTAAAAAAAAAAAAAGGTAAAATAAATCTTCCCAAAAGTGGAAAAATTCAAATCACCGAGGGCTTCAAATGCTCCTTCATCAAACTTGAGAGTAAGATTCAATCATGAATGAGACTGTCACAACAACATAATAACACTGCCCATCTTTAAAATGCACAATAAACCATAATGTCGAAATGTTTTAGGCTACAGGCTACTCAAACTCCTCATTTTAGGGTTAAGGAAACTAGATATCATGTATAATATACATTCAGATATGACATTCTCCTTCAATACAAACTAAGTTAAGTCATAGAAAACAACACTTAGATCAATTCAAGTATCCAGGATTTTCAATGCAATTGAGGACTGTCACTGAATGTAGCTGTTCTAATTCTAGTATTGTATTTTAATCCCTATGTATCAATACCAGTATTAGTTTTTAAACCCCAACTTCCTCACAGTTTCAGACTTTTCAAATGTAATATCAACCATAGATTTCTCAACTGGAGACTACTTGTAAGGTAGATGAGCAAACAAAATCTTCTGCAATATATGCACATTAGCTTCCTGTAGCCTTAGTACTGAAAATGACATTAGGTCTGCCAACCATCCTAGTCCTTCAACTCGTTAAACTCAATGTGCATTATTATCAGAGCTTTTGGTGTAATTTGAGTGCTAAAGCATAAACAACTTTCACCTCAGACCGTTTCGAACTTCAATAACTGGACAGTTCAAACCTAGGGCTATTTTTCAGTGCTCTATTCAACAAAACTTCTCAAACTGACTCAAACAGCTATTTCTTTGGTTAAAATCTTATTTAAAAGCATAATTCATCTTCTCCATCAATCAATTTTATAGAATGATGTCCACCGGAAGAAACCCTAAATTGATGGACATTTCTTGGTGACTGCGGAATACCTGCTAATGCTCTTCTTGGTGACTGCGGAATACCTGCTAATGCTCCGCTATAGTTGCTTTAAATCTGACTCTGAGCTGTTTAATGGCTGAATAGGTGTCTTGATATGTTTCATTTGATTACAGATATGGAAATAGAGAAGCCCTAAACTCCAGGTAACCTTCATAAACCTTTTCTCTGTTCTGCAGCGACCTAATCCATCCTTTTCGTGGTTATGGTTACCCCACGAACCCTTTTGCCTTTGATAGTGCAGGTAAAAGGAAAATCATGCCACCTTAGACCGATATTTACTGCTAACTATCAAACCAAACCGCATTAAGAGTAATGATGGTCATGATTTGCTTCATGACTTAAAACCACCTGGAATCATGTTAAATCTGAAGCATACACGTATCAAACAACTCACAATATGGGATTAGTCATTCACCGATTGAAATCGTGACAAAAATTTTCTTAAAAAATCGGGAAAAAGAAGGCCGCGATATTCTTGTAGCGCGCCTTTGGTGATTTTTTGCTCCAGCGCTACAAGAATATCTTTAGTGCTATTTTTTCTCTCTTTTTCAGCTTTTGGACACTTTTCATGAAGTTTATAAAAATGCTTGAGTGGTGATCATGCCTTATTGTGCTCAGAATAATCATTTGTGAATCCATTTTTGATATAGTGACTTTTAAAATCCTTCAACAAAAAACAAACCTATGACTTAAAACTAGAATTTTCAAAAACAAGATCAAAATTTCATGTAAACACTAAACAAAAATTCCTAAAGGAGGAGAAATCAAAACAAAGTAAATGACTAACTTGAAAGAAAAAGCAAATCAAACCAAAATTAAAGAAACAAAACCAAAATTTGAAGAAACCAATTACTGACTAAACAGATTCTCTTTAAATTGCCATGCAAAACAAACGATTTCCCTAAACTAGATCTAGAATGCTTTATGAAACTTTTTAGTAATGAGATCTAGATTATGAGCCTTGAAATAATATATTTATGTAAGTTTTACTTTAAGATAACAAATCTGAATAATGACAAAGGTTGTAAACAAAGCAACCAAGTAAGAAATTTGATTTTTGAAGGAGGAATAGAGAGAAAGAGTGCTGGAAGCCTAGGAATGTTGGGCTTTGGAGTCTTCTTTGGTGGAACACCGAGGGACTATGTCTGCCAAAGATCCTGAAGATAAGGAATATGCAAACCAGCTCAACCCCTTCTACAAGTGATATCACCTGCAACTTAGAAATCCTTGCACAAACAGATCGTTAAAACATAGGTGCTGCTGGAAAAATATAATTGGAAAGCATGCAATTAAACTTAAAATGCATGCAACTCCAAGAGATCTGAAACAAGCGAATGGTAAGAGCATAAATCAAACTAGAATAATATCTTACCCCAACAGGAGGGAGATCTCTCCTTCAAGGCCAACAATTAACCAACAGAAAGCAAAGATAAATAACATAGATTATACCTCATAAGCACTTGACAATCACCATCCACACATGAAGAGCATTACACCATAGATCTTGCCTCCAAAGCTTCCTTATTCCAATATAGTAAACAATACAATAAAATAGCAACAACGTCTCAATCTGGCTCTAACTAGCTTGAAAGAGGAAAACTGAGTTTTATTTATAGCAAAAACAGGAAATCTAGCCCAAGGGTACGCAATTCCCAAGGAGAGAGAGACTAAAGTTGCATGTGGAGTCAATATGGGCTTGATCTGTGTCTAATTGAGCCTGATATGAATCTCATTGAGTGCAACTGTCAATCGAAGAGCTGATCTGACTGACACCTCAACCTGCTAATTGAAGCATCTACCAAAACTCATCCAGATGAGCCCACACATGTGGAGGAGAGAGAGAGGGTGCAATTCCCAAGATTGCATGCAATAATGTACTCTCTGTTCATCCCAGATCAGCTCCTTTTGTCAAGGAATGGTCAGATCCAGTCAATCCTAAGCCAATGAGACTGATTTCAGTCAAATTAGAGGAAATCCCAATGATTTAGGATTTTGAATTTTCTCCATTATTTAATTAATTTATCAATTAAATAATCAATATTTGATTTTTAGGGATTTTTGACCTGAGTGATGGACAAATCACTCAAAACTTAGAAAAAGTGGGTTTATGGGTTTACATGGTGCTCCGAGCTTGAAAATGAGCACCCCCATGACTGAAACTGATTTTCGAGCCCACTTTTATTACAAAACCAAATTTTCCATTTAGACTATTAAAAAATAGCCTAAGTTTTGGAACATATAAAACTTAAAAACAACTTAAAAGAAAAAAAACCTAGGGGGACTTAGACATGTTCATATGACTCGACCATGACGCCTAGCATGTTTATACATTGACACATAGACTCTAATAACCTCAATAGGCCTAAATGCCAAGCCGACCACCCCAACTTTGAAGGTATTGAGTGAAAACCTCAGAAATTATTAGTCGTTTATTCAACAACCAATAATAACCAAGGGAAAAAACACCCTTTCCTAATTAGATTGGAAAATAAGGTCTAAGAGACCGAGTATTTTATAGACATTATCATGCTAGAACATTTTATTACAACTCCCCTATGGGGTATGAACATGTGATATAGTACAACAAGCACTTCCTATAAGCACTTTCGAAGGTCTTCTGAAGTCCGAACAAATCATCTTTGTCCAATTCACCAGGCTCACTCAATAAAAATAACTAAGTACAAATTAGGTGGTAACATCTGGCTCCAACTGTGGGATGTGTGCTCGATATGGTCATAGGGAAAGGAGAGGATACGAGAACACCAAAATCTTTGGTTTATACACCGTGTAAAAACATCTCAACTTGACAAGAAAACCTCAGTAGCACAAGCTTTATATAAAAACCAAATGAACCATTAATCTGATTTATTTAAACAAAATAAATGTAACTAACTAATGAAAAAAGTTTTATTATAGCTAAGAACAAAATAGAAATGCAAAAAGTAAATGCTCTCTTTTAGGAGCTTATTTTCCTACTCTAAGCATGATATAAAAAGGTTAGGTGTAATAAAAAATCCAATATAACCACATAATAATTTTATTAACGTAAAAATTATTTTCCTTGTCTTTGGTTACAGGCCAAAGTAAGGATACTTTATTTAGAAAATGCAAACCTGCATGATGATCCAGAATGGGTGGGTTGGATGGGAAATCATAGGCATGAATAAATTCATTAAATTTCTTCCCAAACTGGTATGTGCTCACGCAGGCTGCTTCTATCCATGACTGGATAGGACTGAGATACCAAATGGCAGGATGAGGCAGACTGACTACATCATCATACTGATCATCAAGGCTTATCAAATGATAACTCATTGCATAAGCCCCAAGCTGCTCCAAATCATAAGGAACCTCTACATGTGAAGAATATGGATGAGATTGATATTCTATTGACTGCATCACATCTGAATTTGCAAAATACTGCTTCTCAATGTCTTCATTAATGATACCTTTGTGCGGCTTTGCATGATATGACTCTAAATGATCATTTGAAAATTCTGAATGCTCCTCTTCCATATTAATATTTTCCCAGGTACCCAGATCCATGCTCCCTTCTACGAATTTATCGTAGATTGGACTTCCACAAATGTTTGAATAGACACTCCCCTTGCTGGACATATCATGGATGGGGTTCTCAATAATAATTTCACAAGTTGGATTATCTATGAAATTCCAATAGTCATCACGTCCATCTATGTCGGATATGATAGAGTTTTTCTTGCTGGTATCACATCCTGAGATATAACTACCCTCCTCCTGTTCATAATAATTATCCTTCAAAGTTTTGGTTTCAAGGATATTATGAGAATTTAAACTTTCCAAAACTTCATCCCTAAGTGATGAACATAGAGGAGTGTCATCATACACATCATAAATTTCTTCATAAGTGTCGATCTCTTTAATGGTTTCCTGATGAGGGCTTTTTGGAAAAATATTAGCATTGCAACACACTTGAGAATACCTCAAATATTCAATTTTTTTAGTTATGGCATCATGAGGAGAGTCTTCATCAATGTGCTCAATCATGGGTTCCTCATGAAGCTCTTCAATAGGATCATCCCGAGTGTCCTCGTCTATAATGGAAATCATGGGCTCCTTTAGCTCATTTAGGTAGGTGAGGGTCCTTTCTACAACCGTCATCATATCTTCCTCACCATCATGCCACCTCTCAAAAAAAATAGCACATAATTCTTCATGGGAGGTAATGCGTTTGTCAGGAAGACCACAAAACCGTATCCTTGCCTTGTTTTTCAAAGAATGAGCAAAAATTCGCATCACATTATCCCTATGAAGTATGTTGAGTTTAGTCACGAATGAAAAAACAAATATGATGTGACAAACAATTGAATCACCATTTCCATAAAAATTTGGAGCCTGAGAATGTCTTTCATCTTGGAGATATGGTTCATAGTTAGGAAAACCCAGGACGCCTGAGAAATCGATGGCAGGATATGCACTAGAAATTAGAGCACCATAATCTTCATCATCCATAACAGCTTATTAGTAGCATATATCAACCATGTATTTTGTACTGAACTGGAGCTATCGAATAATGAGCATTTAAAGTTTTACTATGTCGTATGAGATCATGTACACTCAACAAGTCTCAACAAAATTATGAGAAAGCAGGGTTTTATCCCTTCAATGGAGTCGCCATGTGAAAAAGAAAAAATAAGCATTTATAAATATTTCACATAAATTATTCTTTTTCTTTTCTTTGTAAAAATAAAAACTGAAAAAAGTTAGTGGAGTCGCCAGATGAAAATTAAAGATCTACTCTAAGAATTCATCAAACAAAGCAAAAAAAAAAGGAAGAAAACAAAAGCCGTACTCCGGGAATAAAAATATTTATCCCCGGCAACGACGCCAAAAGGTGTTGCCACCTTTCACACACCTCGGGGGGGGGACGTGGCAGAAATCTTCAAGCCACTAGGTGTGTCCTTGGGGGCAAGTCTCGAGTCAAGGTTGTCACCTTGTTCTTGACTCCTCCCTTTAGGCTCAACTCCTAACGAAGCCAAGGGAGGTAGACCCTATTAAGTTACTAAGGAAAATTACTTTAGTATGATGATGTTATACTGAATGAGTTGTTTAGGAGTTTGAAATTAAACATTAATAACCATAGATGACAAGATAACAAAATGAGCACAAGAAATCACAATGCTGAGACATAATATATATATATATATATATATATCAAAAGATTTAAACACAGAACCAGTGCCTTAAAAATGGAGTCATAAAATAATCAAAGTACTTGCATGTGCTTGGAGTGAATGTTTTGTGATTGCCTCTTGGTACGTTTTAAGTTAATGTGAAATATGAGTGGATTAAAATTAGGCTAGGGGGGACTCCAGATATACCCGAGGGGTACTTGGAGTATGTCCAAAAGTAAACCTTCATGGCTACCTGCAAGGAATGTGTGGGCTGAATGGAGTCTCTAAGACTGTGTTCATAATACACATGAAGGTGTAACAAATATTGACACCCCGAGGTCACTATCTAGGAGTTCCCACTTCCTTTGGGTATTTCGCCACTGTTTACGGTTTGATCGAGGCGTTGGATTTTCGCCTGATGGTGGTTAATTGGGGAAGGTGAAGACTAACTAATCTAGTTACTCACATTTCTTTTGATGCACCTTGATTGATTAGACAAACCGTAGCCAAGTGTAGAGCATACACACTGGAGCCTTGACAATTTTAGTAAATTTTAAAGGATGAGTTTTTTAGAAAGAAAAACCTTTCAAGAACCTCTTTCGGTCGAAGTGGACCTCAAACGGGGAATCAAGGAAGGGGTTCATTTTAAATTATTGATTACAAATATTAATGATGAGCAGCAAAAAGGAAACAAACCACAAGTTTTCTAATTAGTCCTGCCACGCATCTCTTTCCCCTTTCGGGTCAATCGGGAAGTCGTGGGGTGAGTATTAAAGTTAATTTGATACTATAATATGGAATATATGATAAAGTAATCAAAGAATATTATTCTGCATCAATAAAACTAATCTATATCAAAGATAAATAAGAAATTGCAAAAAACGACAAAAAAGGCACGAATTGCCCTCGGGGGAATGGGGAATGGGCTCGAAAGAGCCTATTCGAAGAAATGTTTTATCATCTGCTGTTACAATATCAGTAAAATTATCTAGATCCTCTTGTTTCTTATACAGGATGAAACCAAGATCTTACAAATTGCCCAAAATTAAAATTACAGTCAAAAGGGAGACCCCTGGGGGGATTCAGATGATCCAAAAGCCACTTTTGAACAGCAGCTTCTCTTCTTTCTGTTATGCCTAATAAATTACAACAAGATTATTAGAATTAAATATTCCCAAAATCACTTTGAAAGTACATTTGGGTCAGCCTACTTTAAACCAAAAAAAACTAAGTTAAAAAGGTATAAAAAAAGGAACCAAGGAAAGCAAGCTTTCCTTGGGATCTTGGCTTGTTGTTTGGGCAGCCAATGAGATGTGCACTATTTGCTGGATTTTATCTTTTAAAAATAGAAACAGAAATCTGATGCATTCAAACTATGGATTCTCTTAAATTGCCATGCAAAATGGACGAGTTCCCTAAACTAGATCTAGAATGCTTTATGAAACTTTTTAGTAATGAGATCTAGATTATGAGCCTTGAAATAATAGATATATGTAAGTTTTACTTTAATATAATAGATACGAATAATGATAAATCTTGTAAACAAAGTAACCGGGTAAAAAAATTGATTTTTGAAGGAGGAAGAGACAGAAAGAGTGTTGGAAGCTTGGGAATGTTGGGCTTTGGAGTCTGCTTTGGTGGAACACCGAGGGACTATGTCCTCCAAAAGATCATGAATATGAGAAAGATGAAAACCAGCTCAACCCCTTCTACAAGTGATATCACCTACAACTTAGAAATCCTTGCACAAATAGATGGTTAAAACATAGGTGCTGTTGGAAAAATATAATTGGAAAGCATGCAATTAAACTTAAAATACATGCAACTCCAAGAGATATGAAACAAGCAAACAGTAAGAGCATAAATCAAACTAGAATAATATATTACCCCAACAGCAGGGAGCTCTCTCCTTCAAGGCCAACAATTAACCAGTAGAAAGAAAAGATAAATAACGCGGATTATACCTCATAAGCACTTGACAATCACCATCCACACATGAAAAGCATTACACCATAGATTTTGCCTCCAAAGCTTCTTTATTCCAAAATAGTAAACAATACAATACAATAGCAAAAAAATCTCAATCCGGCTCTAACTAGCTTAAAAGAGGAAAACTGAGCTTTATTTATAGCAAAAACAGGAAATCTAGCCCAGGGGGGGTGCAATTCCCAAGGAGAGAGACTGCAACCGCATGTGGAGTCAATCTGGGCTTGATCTATGTCTAACTGAGCCTGATATGAGTCTCACTGAGTGAAAATATCAATCAAAGAGCTGATTTGACTGACACCTCAACCTGCTAACTAAAGCATCCACCAAAACTCATCCAGATGAGCCCACATGTGTGGAGGAGACAGAGAGGGTGCAATTCCCAAGATTGCATGCAATAGTGTACTCTCTGTTAAGCCCAGATCGACTCCTTCTGTCAAGGAATGGTTAGATCCAGTCAATCCTAAGCTGATGAGACTGATTTCAGTCAAATTGGAGTAAATCCCAATAATTTAGGATTTTGAATTTTCTCCATTATTTAATTAATTTATCAATTAAATAATCAATATTTGATTTTTAGGGATTTTTGACCTGAGTGATGGACACATCACTCAAAACTTAGGAAAAGTGGGTTTATGGGTTTACATGGTGCTCTGAGCTTGAAAATGAGCACCCTCATGACTAAAACTGATTTCCGAGCCCCACTTTTATTACAAAACCCACTTTTTCCATTTAGACTATTAAAAAATAACCTAAGTTTTGGAAAAATTAAAACTTAAAAAAACTTAAAAAATTAAAAAATAAAATTTAAACCTAGGGGGACTTAGACATGTTCATATGACTTGACCATGATTCCTATCATGTTTATACATTGACACATAGACTCTAATAACCTCAATAGGCCTAAATGCCAAGCTGACCACCCCAACTTTGGAGGTATTGAGTGAAAAACTCTGAAATTATCAATTATTTATTCAACAACCAATAATAACCAAGGGAAAAAACACCCTTGCCTAATTAGATTGGCAAATAAGGTCTAAGAGACCGAGTATTTTATAGACATTATCATGCTAGAACATTTTATTACAACTCCCCTATGGGGTATGAACATGTGATATAGTACAACAAGCACTTCCCACAAGCACTTCCGAAGGTCTTTTGAAGTCCGAACAAATCATCTTTGTCCGGTTCACCAGGCTCACTTGATAAAAACCACTAAGCAAAACTTAGGTGGTAACAATTCTAAAAGGAATTATTCAACAAATGAAAGAGAAGCTTTAGGAATATTTTTTCTTTATAGAAATATTGACATTACCTCTTAGAAAACCCATTTATATTTTACGCTAATCATCAAGCACTCAAATACCTAGAAAACAAAATGTACATCAAGGAAATATTTCTTGATGGTTATTGTTACTACATGAATTTGAAATTTAAGTCATAGTCAGATGAGGAAAAAAAACGTAGGACCATATCTTTTATCAAGACTAGATACTAGAGAAGACCCAATAGGAATTGAGGATGACCCCCTTGATGCAAGTCTTTTTAGAATAGAATAAACCCAAAAACATTAGTCAGCGTAGTGGGGTTCCTCCAAGAAGGAACAACTCCAACCAATATGTCAGAAAAGAAATGGAAGATACTAGCAATGAATGCAGCCCCCTTTACAATAATTAATGAATACATATATAAGAGAGGGTTCAATGATATCCTCAGAGGATTCCTACTTAAACATGAAATTCAAGACTTTATTGATGAAGCACATCAAGGACATACTGGAGGCCACTATCATGTGGACACTACAAGGAGAAATTTTTTATAGGTTGGTCTATGGTGGCCTACCTTACATAAATATTTTCGAATAACAATAATCCTAAGTGATCAATGTTAATGACTTGGCCGACCAATCAAATGTAATGAAATGATACTAGTATCGATCAATCCCAATGTGCATTTCGAGATATGGGAAATCGATTTTATAAGAACATTTCCCAAACAAGGAAGGTGAATAGGGGAAAGATACATTATAATAGGAATATAATACTTAACAAAATGGTCATAAACTAAACTAGGGAAATCATGTACAAAGGAAGTTGATGCGAAATTTATCTACGAAAACATAATTACCAAGTTCGGTTGTCCCTTAATCTTGATAAGGGATATAGGAACACAATGTTATCAACCCAAATGGCACTTCTCCGTCCGAGTGCCGAAATTCCTTATGTTGGTACACAAAAGGACATCTTAGGATTGAAGTTTGCCAAAACACTATAGATGGGCATGACTTGAGATGCATTTACTCTTGAACCAACTTGCCATATTATTTTTCTAAGTGTTGAGTTGCGTATGCGACTATCCTCATTGCAACTCACGTACATACGTGACTATTTCCATTGACAACTCGCGTACTGTATGCAACTATCTCCATTTCAACCCATGTACATCAGCGTACGTGGGTTTCCTTTAATCAACTCGCGTGTCATACGTGGGTTGCCTATATCAATAGGCATGTACATCTTGATTCGGCATTACAAAATATAAATCAATATTAATGGAGATTAGTTGGGTCCTAAATATTAACTATCCTAACTGTTTCAACCTCCTCAACCTTCGAAACCACTCTATTTCCCAAATTATAAATAGAGGCCTTGGGGAGGGCACTAATGAATCAAGTTTGGAGATAAAAATTATGCTGGTGGTATATCTTCAGAAGTCTTGGAGCAGCAGAACTCAGAGTCCTTTGGTTTCAGAGGAGTCGTTGTCTCAGAAGCTGGGTTGTACTCTTATCTCATTCACTGATTGTTAATAAAGATAATTCTTCTTCCAACATTGTGTTGAGTCTCTTTCATGTATCATGGTTGATGAATATATTTGATTATGCGCTAGATATATTGTTTGTCTAACCTCTCATATATACATGTATAAGATTGTACTTGGAGAATTTGCTCTTTGTAGGTGAAGGAGGTGCATCCCTGGAAGCTTTGGAGAGAAACAGAACAGAAGAAGATCAAGCTTGGATCAACCGTTGGTAATCAGGTGAGTCAAGAATTTCTTCCTATTTCCTTTTTGTACTCTATTAAAGATAATTGTCTGCAAGGTTAGTAGTAAGTTGGTAACCCCATACCCTAGGTTACAAGGGTGTTTAATCCTAAACAACAGAACTGGCGACTCCACTGGGGAGCCCAGCCTGCTGTGGGTTAGTCCTGTAGATCCTTGCCTAGTCTTTGTTTTGATTCAGTGTGTGGGTTTTTGTCTTGGTTTGGACTTGTAGTGGTGTTTAAATACCTTTATAATTTTTCTTTTTTCTGAAAAATTTTACTCCTGTACACGGGTTGCTGTGCTACACAGTCGCGCACAGATGTCTTTGTACGTGGGTTGTTGTATTGGCCAGTCACATATAGTACGCGGATTTCTCAACTAGACAGTTGCGTACATACCTTAGCAACAAAATTTTTGGGTAGGGTTGCTTGTCCCTATCCTTCTTTGGATTTGGTCTTGCTTTGTGGTCTTTAGTACTGGCATTTCACTGTAGTTTTGATAGCCCTGTTAACCATACTTCGTGCTTTTCAATAAGCCCTTGAGTTTTTGTTGGTTGGATTGTCTTTCTTTTAGCAATTTGAAGTGGATTTTCCTATTGGGTGATAGGTCCAAGTGTTGTTTGTCTAAATCAGTGATCAGGGTTCTAGATACTGTATATCCGATGCTATTTCCAAGTAGTGTTGGTTTGTCACTTGCCTTTGATTGATTTTAGTGATTTTCATTCATTATGTCTTCCCAAGCTAGGTGTTTTCCAAGTCTTCCTTAGGTGGTTGATCTTTGGTTCTTATAAGTCTGCTATACTTCATTTTTTACTTACTTTATATAGTTTGATGATTCAAGCATACTCAAGAATTGTTGCATTTAGGTGCATAGTAATCTTTGAGGAATTTGAAAATTGAAAAGAAAAGAATTGGAAATATTTGCATTTGAATTGCATATGGAATTTTTACTTTCAGTTTTTAAATAAAATCTCAAAAATTAGAAAAATAAGTCTTAGTTATCTCTTTCCTAGTTTCATTTTCATTAGTTCATAGTTAAAAAAAAAAAGAAAAGAAGCTTGCTTTAAGTAGTGATAATTTGCTTTGGAATTTATTTATACACCTATTTTACTTTTCTTATCGAGTCAATAATATCATAGTCATTCATGCCACTTACCCTCTAATTAAGAACAACCCTTAAAATGAATGCTATAATTTAAAATTTATTAGTAAATTTTCTTTTATAGGGTCATACATATACTAGCTTAGGCTAGACTTGTGGGATAGGAAGTGTAAACTCCCCGTAAGTACTTAAATTCAGAGGTAGTTGGCCAATTGATAGGTAAATCCTTCTCTGTGTTGATAGTATCTGGGAAGATCCTCTCAAATGGGAGTTAAGCACGAGGCTGCATGGAGGCATTGGACTGAGGAGATAACCCTCTGATTCCTTGTCAAAACATAGACCAAGGTTTTTATGCATCTGGGGATTTTGTCATAGACAGAGTTTTAGGATTTGCTACCTTGCCCATGTGTACGAATCAGGCTTGAGACTGTCCCCCCAGACTATTGATATAGTTAAGGTAGCCTCTAGTCCCTTGGACATCTAGGGTTTATACATAGGTAAACCGAAAGGCTATTTCTGGTTCACCTTGGATGGGCTTGGAAGGTAACCCTTGTTGAAAGTGTAGGAGAGTGGTGGGTGATTCCTCCACTTGTGCCTAAGAACCTCTTTAAGGATGCTAAGAAACTGTCTCTCAGCTTTCTTCGGGAAAGCATATCTTTTACCCCTTCTGATTGTTGAGACTTTAGGAAATTTTTGTAGTGATTGCTTTGTGGTTTGTCTGTGTTTTAGCCGACCTTAGGGTGTGAAGAGTCAAATTTATAATCATGGAGGACCAATCTATTAGAAGTTCATGAAGGTTGCAAAACCTTCCTCCGCTTATCACATTGGAACCTCCACCTCCCCCTCAAAGGCGGATATTGGACACAGACGGTTCTTTTGAACCGATAGGAGTTAATGAAGTTCCGGGTGAACCAGAACTTAGGGCAAACCATTTTAATTTAAACACAGTTGAGATAGAATACTTGCAGGCTAACGAGTTTGCAAGGAATTTTAATTCACCTCTAACTGACTTAAATGATCCGGTGATCATTTAGGTTCATCCTTTCAATCCACCCGTGATTGGTGTTCCTATGGGAAGAATAGTGTCTACTGCGGGAGAAAGTTCTTTTAATTCCACCTCAGCCGATCCGACTGAAGGGGTGCTACATCCCCTGGTAGGTGCCCCTAGAATGAGTATACCTACTACACCATTAACTCTAGCTAGCCGGGTTGTTCAACCACCGGCTCCCACATGTTTAGTAGGTGCTTCTGGTGGTATGGTCACTGGGATTCCTAGTGTACCTACAGTTCCTACTTCCTTCGCACACACTACCCAGAGTGGTCCTATAGGATCCTAGGCTTTTGTCCAAGGTTTTCCTTGGAATGGGGGGAAAATTCCCTCGTCTACTCCATACATAGTCCCAACACCCTCATATGTAGGGGTGTAGTTTGGAAACACTAATTCTTATGGTCAAGGTTTTCAAACTTTGCTTTCGGCTCCGTTCATGAGCTCTCCCTTTTCACTTTTTAGTGGAGGGATACCTACTCCTGTATTTCAGACCCCAGCTTCAACTGGGGGAGCTAGAACCTCTTATACTGCACCACACATAAACAATCTGTTGGCTTATGGATGGAATCCTTTCCAAAGAAACCCATCCACTTCACAACCGACAGCAGGGGGCAACCCCACCTTCACATATGGGAATATGGGGGCAATTCCCTCTAATCCTCAAACTGGTACTTTTAGTGCTCTGGTTAGACCCAAGCTTCCTTCCTGGCAATGTTAAACTTGCCAAATTTGTTGAAACTGATGAATGACCCGATGAGACATGACCCCTTCTGGCCACCCATCCCTACCAAGCTACCCTTAGACATCCCAAAATTCGAAGGCAAAATTGGTGATGATCCTGGAGCTCATGCCACCACTTTAAATTTATGGTGCTCTTCGAACTCACTGAATGAGGATTCAGTTTGGTTGAGGCTGTTCCAAATAACTTTGACCAGTACTGCAGCAAAATGGTACATTAAATTGCCTTCTACTGTGTTTAGCAGTTTTTGGGACTTGGCTAATGCATTCCTTAGTCACTTCCAGCTTCCTGTCCGTTATGATTTCGGGACAGACTTGTTATCTACCTTTCGGCATGACAAGGCCACTCATATTTTGGATCACATCCAAGAGTGGAGAAGATGGAAGAGCCTTATTAAAGCCACTATTCCTTGCGAGTTCTTATTAGAATGGTTCCTTAAATCCATATTGCCTTATATATCTAAGGATGTATCTACCTCAGGAGTGACGAATGAGGAAGAAGCTATCCTCATGGCCCAACAACTACATTTGATATATTCTCAGTTTGGGATCTTATACGAGATTATACCTGAGGCACCAAGGCCAACGCACAATATAGAGAAACCTAAGCCTAGATCCCATGCCGATGGTGTGGTTGGTTCCGTGAATTCTCCCACTATAGAATCTTTGGCTAAACAGCTCCATTAGCTGTTCGTAAAACATTCTATGGCAAAGGCAGCAAAAGTTTCCCCCTCACCCCAAAATGCAAATTTTTTTGCACAAACCTCTCAGAAGGGAAATCAGCAGCCCAGTGGGAAAAATAAGAGAGGAAAAAAGGGTGAGGGAAACCAAAACAAGCAAAAACCCACAAACAATGCTGATGGGGGCACGAAAGAAAAGAAGAAGGTGAAATTCCCACGTAAGTTGTGCCATGAATATCACCTTACCCATCTATGCCCCCTTATGGAACAAGCTCAGAAGTTGTTGAAAGGCCAACAACTGGCTGTCCTGAAGGATCCTTTTCCCCAAGGACAGAATTTTTCCTTAGCTTCAAATGCAGCAGGGGGCACCCCAAATGCTCCTGACCACAATTATATCAACATGGTTCGATTCGAGACTTTACTACAGACCAGGAACAAGAACTATGAAAAAGAGACCTTGGAGAAGGGTAAGTCAATAGGTGAAACTTCTAACCCTCTCATGATTGAGAAACCTGCCGAAATTATGCCCAAGATACCGAAAGGTGTCTTTAAGAAAACCTTGCATAATCCTAATGCTAGGGCTATAGCCAACTACTCTATAGTTGAATACTTAGCCTAGACTCCTTGTGCAATGTCGACTTTAGAGGTTTTACAGAGTTGTCCCACCCAGCGGGATGCACTCTTGACAGCCTTAGGAAATATGGAATCGTCAAGTCTCATGGTGAAATTTAGTCTGTCTGATGTCAAAATTTTCCTGCCATATCATGTAGCCTTATCGATAGATGTCATCCATGGTGGAAAGACCATAGGAAGGGAAGTTGTCAACGAGGTTGCTTCTACATGTGTTATGTCCTTGTCTTGTTGGAAAGCTCTTGGATCCCCAAAGCTAGTTCCATCGAACACCCTACTTACTGCTTTCGACGGAAGGTCATTCCATCCACATGGCATCCTACCAGCTTTCGAAATTAAGTTGGCAGGGAAAGTGGTGTCTGTTGAGGTAGAGGTGATTGATGCACCTTTGGATTATAACTTGCTCTTGGGGAGAAGTTGGACTTACACCATGTCTGCTATTGCATTGGCCATTTTTCGGGTGGTAGTGTTTCCACACGAAGGGAAGTTGGTTACTATTGACCAACTCAATTTTACTCGAAAATGCCACATGGAAACTAACAAGTCCACCATACCATTGGTTGATCAGGTTAGAACTGCTTCAGAGAGCTTAGGGGTTGGAATGTATGCATCATTGATGGGCACATTTGATTTTCCAGCTCCGATTAATTATATAGGTTCTACTAGTGTGGGGAAGTCCATAGCTACGGTTGTTGATAGGACTGATCATTGGGTTCTTCCTTCCCACCATGAACCTGAAGTGCCCTTATCGATAGTGGAAGTGGCTTATCAAGCTATCATCCATACCGCTGTTGATCCCATTTCAGTCGCTCTCACAGTCTCAGAGGAACTGGAAGAAGCCTATTTTCCTGCTTGGGTAGAGAACTCTTTGCATTCTAGAGATTGCTTAGATATGGTTTTACCTTTGGATGAAGCCATTATGGAAGCCATGTGTGGACGAGATAAGATCTATGAAGATATTCACCATCGATCCTATTTTCTTCCAGAGTTAAGCAGAATAGAGAACTAAGAGTTCCATATGAGACTGGCAAGTGATGTTGATACGCATATTAATCCCTTACCAAGGGAAGGAATCTTTGCTAAGGGGAATATGGCAAACATTTCCACTATTATCCCTGTCAACATCTCTGTAAATCCAAATGTTGTGGAAAATGTGCACATCGATGCAAACTGCTCTCCGGAGGAGATTGCAATCTATACACGGGGTCTTCACTTAGTGAAACCATGCCATAACACATTCGTTCGTGGCATATGAAACAATACCCCTATTTTCAAAAAATATTGGAAAATACCTCCCAAAATCATTTTTTTTAACCCCCTCCCAATATGCCTTGCCGATTTTTTAAAACCCCTATTTTCCCTATATATTGCATGTATCCATTTTTTCATTTACATTTTTAATACCCCTTTATATTTCTACCTAAGGAAAAAAAACTAAACACAAGAAAGGGTGACACTTGATAGGCGCCCTTAGGCAAATCACTTTATTAGGAATTAAAATGTATCACATGATGTCAAAACAAATAAGAGAGGGTTTATTTGTACCAATCTCAAACAGTAGTGTGTTTTCCCCAAGAAGGGTTCAAAAATGAAACTTACACCATTTATAACTGCTTCTTTCCATCACAAACTTTTTATCCAAGCACCATTTTGGTATCTAGGAGATTGTACAACTTCAGAAACAAAATTGATTTGGAATCTTCAATGCATACTGTTAATCTTTTTAGATTAAAAACAATATGAATTTAACAAGAGGAATGGATGAGTCAAGATGGAATCCATTTATCCAATGAACTTGTGAGCATTTAAAGCATAAATTCATGATGTCAAAATAGGCCACCTTTCAGTTGAAGATTGTATTTCCAGTTCAGATGTCTACCTCGTCACCAAGTTCCTAGCTAAGTTTTACTCAAACAAATACTTTATCATCTACGGGGAAAAGAAAAAAAAATCGAGGGTTGTGACAAACAAGCAAGTTGGTCAGAAGACATAAAGAAAAAGATGGAGAAGCAAAGTCAGCTAAAAAATATGAGCCAAATAACTGAACACCAGTAACATTATGAGCAATTTCAAATTTAGTCTTCAAACTGACAAATTTTCTTCAACATAGATTCAAGGCAAATTCTGGAGGTGTGACTCTAACAAAGCAACCAACCAAAATACATAAAAATATCTCCAACAACGTATTTTCAAAAGCACTATGATACATAACCCAATCTAGTGTACAAAAATTATCTTGTAGACTTGGCATTAAAACTTTTGTGGTTGGATTAGAGTCATAATCGTCTTCAACAGCTTCATTTTCAGTTTGTAAATGAACCTGACAACCAATATGGTTTGACCATATGGAAAGGGTTCACCTTGTGAATCCCAATGGGTTATCTCAATCAGTTCAAATAGGCTGTTTCAAGGTGGAGTTCACTGTAAGGTCTCCATTTCTAGTTTGGCTGAGGTTCAAGTCCTACTGAGTCTGACTGGGTTACCAACCACCATTGCAGCTAGTTGTTGAGCTGCCCTCCATCAAGATATTCCAGGGAAGAGGGGGAGAATCCTGTGAGGCTTTTCTTGGAAAGAAAAGGAGTTTATCTTGTGATATGGTTAATCGTATCCAAAACCAAAGTTTGATTAAGCCCAATGTGTATGAGTGGATCAAACAAAATTAAATCTTACAACCTTGTTTCATTCATGACAGTTGGGTGGATCTAAATACCCAAGACAATGCTAAGTTTTATCTTTTCTACACCAATAGCATTAATAATTGAAAAGGAAACCCAAACCCATGAATGTACATAAGTTTTCAAGTGTATCAAGTTCAGTGAAAAGAGTTTTTTGCATCAAATAAATTGGTTTTCTATTCAAGAGTTAGGATTGCTAAATAAACAAGCAATGAACATTGTTTCCAAACTAAAAGATTCATGGAAAAAAGGGAAAATGGCTTGCAATAGGCTATAATTATATTAGAATGCAGATATCTGCAGGTGTACATATTGCTTATGTGATTATTGGATTTACTACATAAGAGGATTTAAACCCAACGTTTCAGATGAACTCTTCACTCATAATCAGGGAAACCAATCAGTTGGAAAGCAATGTTGCAAATGAGGAGTGCACCTATTTATTAATATAAGGTAGGAGGGAAAGTCATATGCTATGTGTAAGGTAGGACAGAAATTCACGGGCTATACAATATATATAAGGTAGAAGGGAAAGGAGAGGAGGACAATATCCTCCTCTCCTTTCCCTTCTACCTTGTATATAGCCTGACTTTCCCTCCTACCTTATACAAGCCCACTCAACACTGATTTCTATCTTACAGTTGGTTTCCCTGATGATGGGTGAAGAGTTCACATAAAATGTAGGGCTTAAAATATTTTATGCAGTAAAATCCAAAACACACAAACAAGATGTGTAACTAAGCAAAATCTAACAATATAAACTATTAACAACTTTACCTAGCAGAGGCTCGAAAGGACCATGATAAAAAGGAAATGATGGTTGCTTGTCAAACTTTGGTTAAATATTATGGTATAAAGGTATGACTAAGGGCGAGTAAGTGATGAATTATCACGGGATCCAACGGTGCAAAGCGAGGAGACGGAGATCGAAGGCTTATAATGTGCCTGCTTTATAAAGATGCGAGAATGATAAGGATATATGGGGTGTTCGACGAGACGTGGAGATCAACGGTCGCTGAACTGGCTCGATAAGATCTACGGTTGTTGTGAACTTTGCCTTGTAGACCTGCATGTTTGATAAAACAAAGGAGCCTGACAGAATAGGGTACGTGTCACTTCATCCGACGGTTGGAAAATAAGGGCGAAATATATCAACGGTCGTTGACGGACCCGGAGGAGGAAGTTGCAGGGTGGTTGAAGACAAAAGGTGGTAGCGGAATGCAAACCACAGTACACGTGAAAACTTGTGGTGCATTCTGCGGGAAAAAGTGATTTGGCGGAAACCACTAAAGGGGGCCTCCGGAGTGGGGTCCTATATAAACAAAGTTGACTTGCTCAAGAATTATTTTTTATTTGGCGCCGGACGAATGAAAAGGACCTGTGTGCTCGCCAACTTCAACAGCCAATCTTGAATACACATATTCACAGTAACAGGTAAGGCCTGAACGCCCGAAATTCATCCACCTAATCACCATTGTTGACTGAATTATGGACAAAGGAAGGGATTTGCAAGGGTTTTTTCGTATTTTGGACGATAGAGAGGAATACCTGGTTGACAGGGACAGAGGAGTATGTGACCCTTTCTTGTCTATAAGAAGTGTATCAGTTAGCAAAGAGAGACTGTGACAATACAATTCACAGGGTAATGATATTCTTAATGCTTGTAAATCATTTCTATATTATTTTGCTGTTGAGCAAACCATGCATTTTCCCGAGTTCACAAAGTGGTGTGCAATTAATTATTCTTCTTCTCAGAGAGTTATTGTCAGTCAGTCCATGTCTAGGATACTGTGTAAAATTGATTCCAAGGTCATCCGTGAAAATCTGAACTTGCCCGATAACTACCCTAAGAGTCGTGAACCTGTAAACGAGTCCATTCTAGCCGAAGTGTATAAAAATTGTGGAACTGAGGTTCACTGCAAATTCTTGTACAACATCTTAAATGAGGGCCAGTCATTAGATGGTCTTTCCCCCCCATATCATGTTCGTATTTTCAGAGATGAAGTTCAATTAGTTGTGTCCTTAGTCTGTCAAGTTTTGGGTCTAGATGATGATTTTCATGTAAACGATGTCATCTTGGGTTTTCTATTAAAAATAAGTGCATTGAGTTCTAAGTCTCAGTCAATTCATGTACTTAGTTTAGACAAGTACTTAGTAGAAGCTATACATCTTTAATTGAGCGAGTTTCCAAAGGTTAGGTTCTTCAAGTTTCAGACTTATTTATTGAACATGTTGTTGTGTTCGAACGTCACCGAATTGCAACTTTTAAGTACCATCTTCTCCTCAAATTTGCCCAAGCAAATCAACATGTTTGAATTTGCAAATTCTATAATGTCAGAAACTTACAAGATGTTGTTTGATGAGATGTTACCCCGGGTGTTGGAAGAGATGAAAAACATGATGCAATCCTCACCTGAGGATAGAGTCGGAGATTGGTTTCTGTATAAGGATTCCACTGTTTTAAGAATATACGGTTTTACTGGAGAACCATATAGGTTACCTGCTTTCCTTACTCCCAGAATTTTTGCATTAGAGTTTATGAGACAAAGATTGCATTCAGAAGAACAACACTTTGGGGCCTTTAAGAAATCTTCAGATATCAAGTTCCCTCTCAAAGTTGGTTCTTTTATTTTCAAAAATAAAGGTGCTCTACTGTTTATAGAAAAATTGTTGGAAAGCATGGAATTTCAAAAGGAGAAAAGGGTAAATTATGATCCCCATCATATAATTTCCCTGAGAAAGCAGCCAAACAAAAACAAGCCATTTGACCACCAAGTTGTTGAAAGCCTAAGCGAGACAGCCAATTTTTTTCATTTTATGGAAATTCTAGGATCTGATGAAAATGCAAGTATTATACCAGTTGCAGTATCTCAAATGACAGATGGTCCTTATATTGTAGTTAAAAGAAGTATTTCTGAAGTTGAAAGCATGGAAGTGGATGAGGATGGGTCACACAAAAAAGGCCAAATTGTTCCAAGATGGTGGAGTTTTAAGTGAAGAGATTTCAGACGATTTAAAAAGAGTTGCTTTAGTTCCAACACAATCTGTACAGGTGAATCGGTTTTCTTTTAAAGGTGTAGATAATTCAGAATCAAGCCCAGTTTTCAAGTCCAAAGAGGAGTTCATGGCCATTTATGTGGGGAAGCTAAAGTAGTCCCTAGAAGAGCCAAGGAGTCTACTCCCGCGAGGGAGGAGTTTAAATAATCCAAAAACTTCCTTGATTTCTACCAGGGACATAGAAAGAAATACTTTTAAATTGGCCATGGTAAGTGATAAGATGTCAAAAATTGAAGTAAGATTGGACAAGATTAGTGTGCCAGACAAAATACAGTTACATAAGCAAACAGGTGACATTATTTATTCATATTTATTGCATGCTATGATGAGAGTTAATATGTTACAAATTTTGGTAGACAAGTTAGAGGTTCAGTTAAAACATGAGAAAGTGGAAAATAAGGCCAATGCTATTCAAATTAAAAAGCTACAAGCAGACATTATCAGCTCAGGAAATGAAAGAGATAACACCCAGGCAATCAAAATAATTCTGGAAGAAACGGACAATGCCCTCCAGGTTTTGAAGAAAAGGTTGAAGATCCCAAGTACAAAACATGTTCAATCATCCGAATTATTGGCATTATAAGAAGAGAAGGACAAGATTCACCAGGAAATGATGGACCATAAAGGAAAAGCTGTCAAATTACAAGAGGAAAAAGACAAATGGGAAATAGAGTGGAATGAGCTAATAGCCCAAATCTCCCTACTAAAAAGGGACCAAATCGATGAAAAAGAGATTATGGAGGAGTTGATGAGCCAAAATCCCATTGATGAAGACCTGTCCATTGTAAATATTGAGAAACCATTAAATGATTTTTTTGCAGATGAAATACTAGTGCCTATGTCCCAGGTCAGCCTGAAAGATGAAGAAATAAGAGGACTAAAAGTAGAAAATGAAAAATTTAAATCCGAGCTGGCCAAAGTTACTAAAAATAAAAATAAAATATTGCAAGATAGAAATCAGCTATAGAATAAATTTAATGAATTGAAAGAAAGAAACGTAGGAAAGGGTCCTCTCCAGGGAGCAAAGCACATAATTTGGGATACATTATCTGTAGAAATTACTAAATTCAGGCATTACTTGAACTACATTGATGATCAAAGCATATTGATCAATCTGGCCAATCAAAGACTAAAGTTAGTAAACAAAACTATGGAGAGGAAACCCCTTGCCACAGCCCAGAATGCGTTAAGCTTCTTAAATTCATTAACATACCAAAAGTTGCATGATATAGGAGTAAAGGACAGGATAGCAATGGTACTGTGGGCCAAAAGGTTTATCCATAAGAATCATCTAATGAAGGCAGTCCAGGACAAAGATGATGCAATGATTTCACAGGTTAATGACTTCAAACAGGATTTCAAAGAAATATTCGAAGACGGGCTTCCTTCTTTTTGGGATGAAGAGGGATGAATGTTTTCTCAAGAGCACTATCACAACCTGTTGGTACAAAGCTGCATGGATCATTCCAAATTTGACGATTTGGAAAAGGGGCTGACTGGGAAAGTCATTGTGGATAAACTGACGAAAGACTTTGAGATACTACAGAAATTCCTAATCATTAGGGGAAAGTTGCCTAAGGTGTCTTATGAAGCCTACATGGAGCTGGAGGTGTTCATTCACGAGATGATCAAATATGATATTCCAAGCGCGGAGCAATGGAGAGCCATAGAAAGATTCAGAAAAACAAAATATATCCTTCATTCATGAAGACAGGTGTTGCACGCTGAGGAACTACTTGGACGAGGCCATGTTACTGAGTTAATTTTAACTCAATGATCTGTTAGGATTGAAGCTAGTAGTTTATTCCTAGGAGTTAGGAATATAGTTACAAGACTTTGATTAAGCCAGTTATTCAATTATAAATATTCTTGGAAGATGAAATGATTTTATGTATATAAGTGCATCTATTTTATATGATGGGGCTTGGAACCCATCTTGTTGTTGAATGTTTTTTTTGAAGACGTATATTTTGAATAACAAAGAAAGTGCATAAGAGTTATCATAGATTCCTGCGTCATTTACATTGCAGCCCGTATTTCTCTTTTCTGTGATCGTTTTTCCAGTGTAACACTTCATTATGTTTTTGTTCATATCTGAAACATAGTGTTGAATGGTTAGAATTCATATCGTTTATGCTATGATCATCGTTTCAGGTATTTAATACATTTTTCTACTAAAGTTAATATAGAATCCATCTTTGATGCTCTGTATTAATGGACTGTTTCGTTGTCTCCTCTGTTTCACCTCAACTAAATGAATGACTGTGATGGAATGGTTATCTTTCCTTTGACAAAATCTCATGCATATGTCTTTGTGATATCTTTATGTATATGTGACTCCATTTCCCAATGGTTACTTGTTGTTTCAACCATCTATACAATCTTTGAGTGTTGAGTTATATCTGGCCTTGTTAAATCTGTATTTGAGAGATCCCTCTCTGGAAAGAAAAAGCCAGTTTCTTTCTAAAAGTGGTTTTTGTTGTTACCTTGGAATTTATCTTTCACAACCTGGGTACATTTTGATTGCTAACAAATTGGCACCGTTCCCAGGGAATGAAAGTCCACATCTGCCCTGGAGAGAACGACAAAGTTGAAGAAAGATTTCTGTGGGAAAACAGGAATTTTTTTTACCAGTAGAAAGGTTGTATATTTGCCCTAGCGACTCCATTATAAAACTTTTTCAGAACCTAAGGAGTCATTCTGGCTTCGAGAAGACACACGCGAGGTAATTCTGATACCAAAGTTTTAAAAAGTCTTGAAGACCTAGAAAAGTTATTTAAGAGAAAAGATAAAGAAAATTTAGGTTTTCCTTTGTTTGGTACATCATCTTCTCAAGATTCTCCTATTGATCCAGAATGGGAAGTTAATATTGGAAGGAGTTTGTTGAAAACTAAGTCTGAGTCTGATTTGAAGAATATTGAGTTTGATTCCCATAGATTGGAATCTTATTTGCTGGATTCCCTCTGAAGAGATTTACAACAAACTACGAAAGTTGAAACATCTGACTCTCAAAATACTCAAAATCCTTGAGTACCTTTGAACCCGCCTGGACCAATGGCATCTAGATTTGCTCCCTTGCGGTTGCCTGCTTTATTACATGACCTTCCTCAAAATTATTCCCAAAGAATTTCTTTGTTTGATGGTGAAGGTGACATAACCGCAAAGCAGAATGTGGCCAAGTTTGAATATTTCATCGACTTAGAAGAAGTTGACTATCCAAATGTCAAAATGCAGTTCTTCGCTCAAAGTTTGTCAGGTGAGGCAAAGAAATGGCTTAAATATTTGCCAGATGGATCCATAATGAATTTTCAGGCTTTCCAGAATGCATTTCTAGATAGGTGGGGTGATAAATAGAATCCTTTACAGCTCTTGTCTCAGTATAACTGTCTCAAAAAAGGAGGTTTCGTATCTGTCCATGAATTCTCCAACAGGTTCATGAGGGTGTATAATTGTATCCCGGAAGACATAAAACCCTCTACAGCTGCTGCTAAATTACATTATGCTGGGGCCTTTGACAATGATTTTGCATTCTAATTAAGAGAAAGAAAATCAACAACCCTTGCTGCAATCTTTACAGATGCTTTGGAAGTAGAAGCAAATATGATGGCGAGTGGAAAAATGAAACATATAGATATTGATAGGAGGAAAAAGGATGAAAATTTGCCTTCTTCTTCTTCCTCTACTAATGATGTCAAATTTGAAATGATGTTGAAAACAATGGAAAAATTGATGGACAGATTAACTATGGACAATAGGGGGTTCAACAGAGAACAAACCGACTCTCAAATCAGGAACCCTAATTTTAGAAGACCTAATCCTCCCGTTCTTCCACAAAATAGGCAGAGAGACATAAGAAACCCAAGAAATAAGGAAGAACAGCAAATCCGACCAACATTCCCCGAAAATTATGTCGTTGATGAAGAAGACCCTACTGAAAATTAAATTCATCTTTTTGGAGAACTGGATTCAGAAATATATCTTACTGAAGAAGAACATAACATGTTTGAACAGGAAGGTGGAAGTGAAGAATTTGAAAGGGAGACAGAGCAGTATCAAAGGGGTTATTTACATGCTATGGATGATGTGCAGAGGAAAATTAGACTAAGAAACAGGGAGGTTTTTATAAATAAAGGGAAGGAAAATCCAAATCAACCTTCCACGAGTTTGCTAAATGTAGAAAAGGGAAAAGAAGTGCAAAAAGAGTCTGTTGTAAATAACGAAGCTGAAAATGAGGTACAAAGAGATAAAAGAATAAAGCAAGTGGTCCCAATTGATGCAGAAAGGATTGGTCCCAGTTTTAATTTGCAAAATGATCTTTCAAAGTTAAAAATTTCTATTCCATTTAATGAGTTGTTGAGAAACAGTGAATATAGAGACACTATAACAAGAACGGTCAAAGGTCAAGGGGAATCACAATCTGATATGTTAGAGTTGAATGATGATAATCCTGTTATTTCATTTGGGTCAAGGGTTGAAAATTTAGAAAATGAAGAGGTCCCTCCTTTCTATTTGAGTTTGAATGTGCATGATATGGTGGTCCATAATGCTATGTTAGAATCTAGAGCATCACATAATTTAATGCCAAAGGGAGTAGTTGAAAGTTTGGGACTAGAAGTGACAAGGCCCTATAAAGATTTGTATTCTTTTGACTCTAAAAGAGTAAAATGCCTTGGTTTGATCAAAGATAAGGTAGTGACTCTGAACAAGTTGCCATCTAAAACTATAGTCATGGATGTGGTAGTAGCAGATATTCCACCTAAATTTGGGGTACTGTTGTCAAGATCTTGGACTTCGAAGTTAAAAGGTAGTTTACAAATGGATATGTCATATGCTACTATTCCTATTCAAGATGGGAACATAAGGTTATATAGTGAAAAAAGAACTCCTTATGTAGTGAGCAGTCAAGATAAACCTGAAATTCGTCATATATATGTTGTGGATACTGATTTGGGGTCTTCCATTTTCTTCAATGATACTGTCCCATGTGATCTAGGAGCCACATTACAGGAGAAGTCTGAAGAAGATAAAAAAGAAGAGATGAAGAAACAAGATGTTTTGGAGGCAAAACAAAAAAGGGAAGGTTTATGGACTATGTATTTTGACGGATCTACTGCGAAACTAGGTGCTGGAGCCGGCGTGTATATAATTTCTCCTATTTGGGATTTCAAAGCTTTATCATATAAATTAACATTTGAATGGACAAATAATGTAGCAGAATATGAAGCTTTATTACTCGGGTTGCATGCTTTGAAAGATTTGGGAGCGCAAAGGATAAAAGTTTTTGGAGATGCATAATTGGTGATAAACCAAGTGAATGACAATTATCAAAGAAGGAATCCTCAGATGAGGGCTTATAGGAATGAAGTGTGGGATATGATTGGAAACTTTTTCACAGAGCACATGATTCAAGTGGTTTCCAGGCATGAAAATATGGTGGCAGATTCTTTGGTAGTAGCTACTGGAAAATTCAAAACTCCTATTGCTGGTCAGAAAGAATATCAGGTAGACATTGTGAATAGACCATCTATTCCTGACAATTCTAAATATTGGCAGGTATTCGAAGACGACATGCAGATCAAAATGTTTTGGAGTTATCAGGATAATTTGTAAATACTCATATTGACACCGAAAATGATGATGGTGAGAACTTTCAAGATGATGAATAACTTGACAAAGAAAAGGAAGGCGCTGAAAAGTTAAAGGGAACCTTAGGAGGTAAGGATATTCTTCAATTAAAAAATAATTTCATATCAAGGGGTTTGATTCCTTTAGAAAAACTTTTTGATCAGAATGATGTGGCTAAGAATCCCAAAGTAAAGCCTGTGGAGAATGATGTTGAAGATAGGAATATTTGCACTGAAGTGAATCCTAAGATTATAAAGGTATCAAAGAAATTGTGTGAAAAAGAAAAAGAAGAATATGTGAATTTAATGAAAAAGTATACAGATGTCTTCGCTTGGAGTTATGAAGACCTTAAGGAATATGATACCTCTATCATACAACATAATATTTCTATAAAGCCTGGGGAGAAACCTTTCAAGTAGAAGCTCAGAAGGATAAATTCTAAGTTGCTTCCTGTTATTGAGAAGGAAATTAAGAAGTTATTTGATGCCAAGATCATCGTAACTCTAAGGTTTTCAAAGTGGGTTGCTAATTTGGTTCCTGTTAGAAAGAAAAATGGAGAAATCAAACTGTGTAGATTTCCGGAATTTAAATAAAGTTTCTATGAAAGACAATTATCATTTCCCAAAGATGGATCATATTTTGCGGAAAGTAGTTGGAGCTGAGAGAATTTCAATGTTGGACGGTTTTTCTGGCTATAATCAGATCAAAGTATTACTTGAAGATCAAGAGAAAATGCATTTACTACACCTTGGGGAACCTTTATGTATGCAAAGATGCCTTTTGGCCTAATGAATGCAGGGGCTACTTTCCAGCAAGCTATGGACATTGCTTTTGCAGGAGAAATTGGGAATTTTGTGGTAAACTACATGGATGATATTACAGTCTATTCAAAATCTGATAGAGAACATTTACATCATTTAGAGAAAGTTTTCATGAAATGTAGAAAGTTTGGTATATCATTGAATCCGAAGAAATCCAATTTTGCATTAGAAGAAGGAAAGTTGTTGGGCCATATAATATCCAAGGATGGAATAAAAATTGATCCTGAAAGGGTGAGTGAAATTTTGAAAGTAGGTGAACCGAGGAGTAAAAAGGAGATACAATCTTTCTTGGGGCAAGTGAATATTTTAAGAAGGTTTGTGCCAAGTTTTTCTGAGATCCTAATGAATATCACAAATATGTTGAAGAAGGGTCATGAGGTGAAATGGAATGCTGAAGCTAGAAAGTCTTTTTGGGAAATTAAAAAAGCAATATCAGATGCTCCTGTGTTGGCAAGCCCATATTTTACCAAATATTTCTCAATATTTTCATATGCTTCAGAATATACTATAGCAGCAGTTTTATTGCAGAAGAATAATGAGAACTTGGAACAGCCCATAGCATTTTTTAGCAAGATGTTGAGAGATGGAGAATTAAAATATGACATCATGGAGAAGCAAGCATATGCTTTAGTCAAAGCATTGAAGGATTTCAGAGTATATATTCTGCATTCACATATAATTGCACATGTTCCAATGACTGCAGTAAAAGGAATCTTGACACAACCCGACCCAGAAGGCAGAAGGGAAAAATGGATAGCTACATTACTGGAGTACGACATAGAGATAAAGCCTACTAATCTGGTTAAGGGACAAGGATTAGCAAAGATGATGGCTAATTCAAATTTTGAGGCTTTACAAATAAATTTCCTATCTCACCGGGTTAAACAGTTGGATACAGAAGCGGAAGTAGTGGCTGATTTTGTGGCATCTCCATGGTATTCTGGTATTGTTTACGTCCTTCGAAATCTACAAGCACCAGAAGGATTGAGTAAGTCGAGGGCAAGATCCATAAAATTGAAAGCTGCCAAATATTGTATTATAAAGAAATATCTTTATTGGAAAGACCCCAGAGGAATATTACTAAACTGTCTTTTAGAAAATGAAGCTCAATAAACAGCCAAAGAATTTCATAAGGGAGATTGTGGAGGACATCATTCTTGGAAGGTGACTGCAAACAAAATTCTAAGAGCAGGTTATTATTGACCAACATTATTTTTAGATGTGTACAAAGAAACCAGCAGGTGTCATCAATGCCAAATTTTTGATGGTAAGAGAAAGGTACTTCCTCTTCCTTTAAATCCGATAACAATAGAAGCTCCTTTCCAACAATGGGGTTTGGATTTTATTGGCGAGATAAACCCCGATTCGTCAGGACAACACAAATGGGTTCTAACAGCTACTGATTATTTTACAAAATGGATTGAAGCGATTCTCACTAGAAGAGCCACTGAAACTATAATCATGGACTTTCTTGAAGAAAACATATTGGCTCAATTTGGATGCCCCAAAAGAATAGTAACAGACAATGCAGCTGCTTTTAAATCCAAGAAAATGATTGATTTCTATCACAAGTATCATATAAGTCTCAATCATTCAACTGCCTATTATCCGAAGGGAAATGGGTTAGCTGAATCTTCAAATAAAAGCCTAGTAAGGATCATCAGAAAGCTGTTGGAAGATAATAAGAAGTCTTGGCACACCAAGCTCAAGTATGCTCTGTGGGCTGACAGAATTAGTACCAAACGGTCAATCGGTATGTCTCCGTTTCAACTGGTGTATGGAACTGAACTTGTTTTTCCAGCGTCGTTGGGTGTTCCAGTTATGAGATATTTTCAAGATCAACGAGAAGAACCAAATCACATACAAAGGAGGATAAATCATTTTATTGAGCTAGAAAAATGAAGAAATAAGGCTTATGATAAGGTGCAGTTACATCAAGAAAAAGTGAAACATACTTTTGACAGGAAAATCAAAGAAGAACAGTTTCAGATTGATGATTTGGTCTTGAAGTGGGATGCTCCTAAAGAAGAAAAAAATGGGAAATTTGATCATATGTGGGTAGGTCCTTATGTTGTTGCTGGATACAGAGGACAAAATGCATTTCTGCTAGAATATCCAAACGGGGTTCCTCTGGATAGTAACCCTGTCAATCGAAGGTATCTGAAACATTACCTGTCTTAAGGAGGAGGGAAAAAATTGTATTATAGCCTGTAAATACTTATTTTCCTTACAATTCAATACATATGGTAAACCAAATGTATTTGAAGCCCACGGTGTAGGCCCTAAGATTCAAGAGGCATGCCATTCCTTTCTAAAAAATAAAAACAATATATCGACAAAAAACAAAAGACAGGTTTTCTAAAAATTATTACGAAAGATTAAAGACAGGCACCTGGTCTATGAGTTCTTTGATACCTCACAGGGAGGATATCATCCCCAGATGGAGCCAGTTGTTAACAACTTTTCCTAGCAGAGGCTCGAAAGGACCATGATAAAAAGGAAATGATGGTTTCTTGTCAAACTTTGGTTAAATATTATGGTATAAAGGTGTAAATAAGGGAGAGTAAGCGATGAATTATCATGGGATCCAACGGTGCAAAGCGAGGAGACGGAGATCGAAGGCTTCTAATGTACCCGCTTTATAAAGATGCAAGAAAGATAAGGATATATGGGGTGTTCGATGAGATGTGGAGATCAACGGTCACTGATCCGGCTCGATAAGATCTACGGTCATTGTGAACTCCGCCCTGTAGACCTACACATTTGATAAAACAAAGGAGCCCGGCGGAATAGGGTACATGTCGCTTCATCCGACAGCTGGAAAAAAAAAGGCGAAATATATCAATGGTCATTGACGAACCCAGAGCAGGAAGTTGCATGGTGGTTGAAGACAAAAGGTGGTAGCAGAATTCAAACCACAGTACATGCGACAACTCGTGGTGCGTTCCGCGGGCAAAAGCGGTTTGGCGGAAACCACTAAAGGGGGCCTCCGGAGTGGGGTCCTATATAAACAAAGTTGACTTGCTCAAGAATTATTTTTTATTTGGCGTCGGATGAATGAAAATGACCTGCGTGCTCGCCAACTTCAACAGTCAATCTCGAATACAGGCAGTCACAGTAACAGGTAAGACCCGAACGCCCGAAATTCATCCACCTAATCACCATTGTTGACTGAATTATGGACAAAGGAAGGGATTTGAAAGGTTTTAGTCATATTTTGGATGATAGAGAGGAATACCTGGTTGACAGGGACAGAGGAGTATGTGACCCTTTCTTGTCTATAGGAATTGTATCAATTAGCAAAGTGAGACTGTGGCAATACAATTCGCAGGGTAATGATATTCTTAATGCTTGTAAATCATTTGTATATTATTTTGCTGTTGAGCAAACTCTGCATTTTCCCGAGTTCGCAGAGTGGTGCGCAGTTAATTATTCTTCTTCTCAGAGTGTTATTGTCAGTCAATCCATGTCTAGGATACTGTGTAAAATTGATGCCAAGGTCATCCGCAAAAATCTGAACTTGCCTAATAACTACCCTGAGAGTCACGAACCTGTAAACGAGTCCATTCTAGCCGAAGTGTATAAAAATTGTGGAAATGAGGTTCGCTGCAAATTCTTGTCCAGTATCTTAAAATAGGGTCAGTCATTAGATGGTGTTTTCCCCCCATATCATGTTCGTATTTTCAGAGATGAAGTTCAATTAGTTGTGTCCTTAGTCTGTCAAGTTTTGGGTCTAGATGATGATTGTCATGTAAACGATGTCATCTTGGGTTTTCTATTAAAAATAAGTGCATTGAGTTCTAAGTCTCAGTCAGTTCATGTACTCAGTTTAGATGGGTACTTAGCAGAATCTATACATGTTCAATTGAGAAAGTTTCCAAAGGTCAGGTTCTTTAAGTTTCAGACTTATTTACTGAACATGTTGCTGTGTTCAAACATCACCGAATTGCAGTTTTTAAGTAACGTCTTCTCCTCAGATTTTCCCAAGCAAATCAACATGTTTGAATTTGCAAATTCTATCATGTCAAGTATTTACAAGATGTTGGTTGATGAGATGTTACCCAGGGTGTTGGAAGAGATGAAAAACATGATGCAATCCTCACTTGAGGATTGAGTCGGAGATTGGTTTCTGTATAAGGATTCCACTAATTTAAGAATATATGGTTTTACTGGAGAACCATATAGGTTACCTGCTTTCCTTACTCCTAGAATTTTTGCATTAGAGTTTATGAGACAAAGATTGCATTCAAAAGAAGAACACTTTGGGGCCTTTAAGAAATCTTCAAATATCAAGTTCCCTCTCAAAGTTGGTTCTTTTATTTTCAAAAATAAAGGTTCTCTGCTGTTTATAGAAAAATTGTTGGAAAGCATGGAATTTCAAAAGGAGCAAAGGGTAAATTATGATCCCCATCATCTAATTTCCATGAGAAAGCAGGCAAACAAAAACAAGCCATTTGACCACCAAGTTGTTGAAAGCCTGAGCAAGACAGCCAATTTGTTTCATTTTATGGAAATTCCAGGATCTGATGAAAATGCAAGTATTATACCAGTTGCAGTATCTCAAATGATAGATGGTCCTTATATTGTAGTTAAAATAAGTCTTTCTAAAGTTGAAAGCATGGAAGTGGATGAGGATGGGTCAGACAAAAAGGCCAAATTGTTCCAATATGGTGGAGTTTTAAGTGAAGAGATTTCAGACGATTGAAAAAGAGTTGCTTTAGTTCCAACAAAATCTGTACAGGTGAATCAGTTTCCTTTTAAAGGTGTAGATAATTCAGAATCAAGCCCAGTTTTCAAGTCCAAAGAGGAGCTCATGTCCAGTTATGTGGGGAAGCGAAAGCAGTCCCTAGAAGAGACAAGGAGTCTACTCTCGTGAGTGAGGAGTTTAAATAATCCAAAAACTTCCTTGATTTCTACCAGGGACATAGAAAGAAATACTTTTAAATTGGCCATGGTAAGTGATAAGAAGATGTCAGAAACTGAAGTAAGATTGGACAAGATTAGTGTACCAGACAAAATACAGTTACATAAGCAAACAGGTGACATTATTTATTCATATTTATTGCATGCTATGATGAGAGTTAATAAGTTACAAATTTTGGTAGACAAGTTAGAGGTTCATTTAAAACATGAGAAAGTGGAAAATAAGGCCAATGCTATTCAAATTAAAAAGCTACAAGCAGACATTATCAGCTCAGGAAATGAAAGAGATAACACCCAGGCAATCAAAAGACTTCTAGAAGAAAAGGACAACGCCCTACAGGTTTTGAAGAAAAGGTTGAAGATCCCAAGTACAAAACATGTTCAATCATCCGAATTTATGGCATTACAAGAAGAGAAGGACAAGATTCACCAGGAGATGATGGAGCATAAAGGAAAAATTGTCAAATTAGAAGAGGAAAAAGACAAATGGGAAACAAAGCAGAATGAGCTAATAGCCCAAATATCCCTGCTGAAAAAGGACCAAATCAATGAAAAAGAAATTATGGAGGAGTTGATGAGCCAAACTCTCACTGATGAAGACCTATCCATTGTAAATATTGAGAAACCATTAAATGATTTTTCTGCAGATGACTTACTAGTTCCTATGTCCCAGGTCAGCCTGAAAGATGAAGAAATAAGAGGACGAAAAGTAGAAAATGAAAAAGTTAAATACGAGCTGGCCAAAGTTACTGAAAATAAAAATAAAATATTGCAAGATAGAAATCAGCTACAGAAGAAATTTAATGAATTGAAAGAAAGAAACATACGAAAGGGTCCTCTCCAGGGAGCAAAGCACATAATTTTGGATACATTATCTATAGAAATTACTAAATTCAGGAATTACTTGAACTACATTGATGATCAAAGCATATTGATCAATCTGGCCAATCAAAGACTGAAGTTAGTAAATGAAACTATGGAGAGGAAACCCCTTGGCCCAGCCCAAAATGCGTTAAACTTCTTAAATTCATTAACATACCAAAAGTTGCATGATATAGGAGTAAAGGACAGGATATCAATGGTACTGTGGGGAAAAAAGTTTTTCCATTAGCATCATCTAATGAAGGAAGTCCGGGACAAAGCTAATGAAATGATCTCACAGGTTAATGAATTCAAAACAGATTTCAAAGAACTATTCGAAGACGGGCTTCCTTCTTTTTGGGATGAAGAGCGACGGATGTTTCATCAAGATCACTATCACAACCTGTTAGTACAAAGCTGCATGGATCACTCCAAATTTGACGATTTGGAAAAGGGGATGACAGGGAAAGTCATAGTGGATAAACTGATGGAAGACTTTGAGATAATACAGAAATTCCTAATCATCAGGGGAAATTTGCCTAAGGTGTCTTATGAAGCCTACATGGAGCTGGAGGTGTCCATTCGCGAGATGATCAAATATGATATTCCAAGCGCGGAGCAATGGAGAGCCATAGAAAGATTCGAAAAAAAGAAATATATCCTTCATTCATGAAGACAGGTCTTGCACGCTGAGGAGCTGCTTGGACGAGGCCATGTTACCGAGTTGATTTTAACTCAATGATCTGTTAGGATCAAAGCTAGTAGTTTATTCCTACGAGTTAGGAATATAGTTACAAGACTTTGATTAAGTTGGTTATTCAGTTATAAATATTCTTGGAAGATGAAATGATTTTATGTATATAAGTGCATCTATTTTATATGATGGGGGTTGGAACCCATCTTGTTGTTGAATGTTTTTTTTGAAGACGTATATTTTTTAATAACAAAGCAAGTGCATAAGAGTTATCATAGATTCCTGTGTCATTTACATTGCAGTTCGTATTTCTCTTTTCTGTGATCATTTTTCCAATGTAACACTTCATTATGTTTTTGTTCATATCTGAAACATAGTGTTGAATGGTTAGAATTCATATCGTTTATGCTCTGATCATCATTTCACGTATTTAATACATTTTTCTACTAAAGTTAATATAGAATTCATCTTTGATGCTCTGTATTAATGGACTGTTTCATTGTCTCCTCTGTTTCACCTGAACTAAATGAACGACTGTGATGGAATGGTTATCTTGCCTTTGACAAAATCTCATGCATATGTCTTTGTGATATCTTTATGTATATGTGACTCCATTTCCCAATGGTTACTTGTTGTTTCAACCATCTATACAATCTTTGAGTGTTGAGTTATATCTGGCCTTGTTAAATCTGTATTTGAGAGATCCCTCTCTGGAAAGAAAAAGCCAGTTTCTTTCTAAAAGTGGTTTTTGTTGTTACCTTGGAATTTATCTTTCACAACCTGGGTACATTCTGAGTGCTAACAAATTGGCGCCATTGCCGGGGAATGAAAGTGCACATCTGCCCTGGGGATAACGACAAAGTTGAAGAAAGATTTCTGTGGGCAAACAGGAATTTTTTTTACTAGTAGAAAGGTTGTATATTTTCCCTAGAGACTCCATTATAAAACTTTTTCAGAACCTAAGGAGTCATTCTGGCTTCGAGAAGACACACGGAGGTAATTCTGATACCAAAGTTTTAAAAAGTCTTGAAGACCCGGAAAATTTATTTAAGAGAAGAGATAAAGAAAAGTTAGGTTTTCCTTTGTTTGGTACATCGTCTTCTCAAGATTCTCCTATTTATCCAGAATGGGAAGTTAATATTGGAAGGAGTTTATTGAAAACTAAATCTGAGTCTGATCTGAAGAATACTGAGTTTGATTCCCGTAGATTGGAATCTTATTTGCTGGATTCCCTCTGGAGATATTTACAACAAACTACGAAAGTTGAAACATCTGCCTCTCAAAATACTCAA
The DNA here is from genome assembly GCA_001517045.1 of Pseudotsuga menziesii. Lineage (NCBI taxonomy): Eukaryota > Viridiplantae > Streptophyta > Pinopsida > Pinales > Pinaceae > Pseudotsuga > Pseudotsuga menziesii. The sequence continues at coordinate 88,112 of LPNX010202742.1, forward strand.
AAGCCTTCAGTTCCTTTGAACCTGCTTGGACCAATGGCAACCATATTTGCTCCCTTGCGGTTACCTGCTTTATTACATGACCTTCCTCAAAATTATTACCAAAGAATTTCTTTGTTTGATGGTGAACGTGACATAACCGCAAAGCAGCATGTGGCCAAGTTTGAAGATTTCATCGACTTAGAAGAAGTTGATTATCCAGATGTCGAAATGCGGTTGTTCGCTCAAAGTTTGTCTGGTGAGGCAAAGAAATGGTTTAAAGATTTGCCAGATGGATCCATAATGAATTTTCAGGCTTTCCAGAATGCATTTCTAAATAGGTGGGGTGATAAACAGAATCCTTTACAACTCTTGTCTCAGTATAACAGTCTCAAAAAAGGAGGTTTTGAATCTGTCCATGAATTCTCCAGCAGGTTCATGAGGGTGTATAATTCTATCTCGGAAGACATAAAACCCTCTACAGCCACTGCTAAATTACATTATGCTGGGGCCTTTGACAATGATTTTGCATTCTCATTAAGGGAAAGAAAATCAGCAACCCTTGCTGCAATGTTTACAGATGCTTTGGAAGCAGAAGCAAATATGATGGCGAGTGGAAAAATGAAACATAGGGATATTGATAGGAGGAAAAAGGATGAAAATTTTCCTTCTGCTTCTTCCTCTACTAATGATGTCAAATTTGAAATGATGTTGAAAACAATGGAAAAATTGATGGACAGATTAACTATGGACAATAGGGGGTTCAACAGAGAACAAACCGACCCTCAAATCAGGAACCCTAATTTTAGAAGACCTAATCCTCCCGTTCTTCCACAAAATAGGCAGAGAGACATAAGAAACCCAAGAAATCAGGAAGAACAGCAAATCTGACCAACATTCCCCGAAAATTATGTCGCTAATGAAGAAGACCCTACTAAAAATGAAATTCATCTTTTTGGAGAATTGGATTCAGAAATATATCTTACTAAAGAAGAACATAACATGTTTGAACAGGAAGGTGGAAGTGAATAATTTGAAAGGGAGACAGAGCAGTATCAAAGGGGTTATTTACATGCTATGGATGAGGTGCAGAGGAAAATCAGATTGAGAAATAGGGAGGTTTTTATAAATAAAGGGAAGGCAAATCCAAATCAACCTTCCACGAGTTCCCTAAATGTAGAAAAGGGAAAAGAAGTGCAAAAAGAGTCTCTTGTAAATAACGAAGCTGAAAATGAGGTACAAAGAGATAAAATAATAAAGCAAGTGGTCCCAATTGATGCAGAAAGGACTGGTCCCGGTTTTAATTTGTAAAATGAGCTTTCAAAGTTAAAAATTTCTATTCCATTTAATGAGTTGTTGAGAAACAGTGAATATAGAGACACTATAACAAGAACGGTCAAAGGCCAAGGGGAATCACAATATGATATTTTAGAGTTGAATGATGATAATCCTGCTATTTCATTTGGGTCAAAGGTTGAAAATTTAGAAAATGAAGAGGTCCCTCCTTTCTATTTGAATTTTAATGTGCATGATATGGTGGTCCATAATGCTATGTTAGACTCTGGAGCATCACATAATTTAATGCCAAAGGGAGTAGTTGAAAGTTTGGGACTAGAAGTGACAAGGCCCTATAAAGATTTGTATTCTTTTGACTCTAAAAGAGTAAAATTCCTTGGTTTGATCAAATATATGGTAGTGACTCTGAACAAGTTGCCATCTAAAACTATAGTCATGGATGTGGTAGTAGCAGATATTCCACCTAAATTTGGGGTACTGTTGTCAAGATCTTGGACTTCGAAGTTAAAAGGTAGTTTACAAATGGATATGTCATATGCTACCATTCCTGTTCAAGATGGGAATAGAAGGTTATATAGTGAAAAAAGAACTCCTTATGTAGTGAGCAGTCAAGATAAACCTAAAATTCATCATATATATGCTATGGATACTGATTTGGGGTCTTCCATTTTCTTCAATGATACTGTCCCATGTGATCTAGGAGCCACATTACAGGAGAAGTCTGAAGAAGATAAACAAGAAGAGATGAAGAAACAAGATGTTTTGGAGGCAAAAGAAAAAAGGGAAGGTTTATGGACTATGTATTTTGACAGATCTGCTGCGAAACTGGGTGTTGGAGCCGGTGTGTATATAATTTCTCCTATTCATGATTTCAAAGCTTTATCATATAAATTAACATTTGAATGCACAAATAATGTAGCAGAATATGAAGCTTTATTACTTGGGTTGCATGCTTTGAAAGATTTGGGAGCGCAAAGGATAAATTTTTTTGGAGATGCAGAATTGGTGATAAACCAAGTGAATGACAGTTATCAAATAAGGCATCCTTGGATGAGGGCTTATAGTAACGAAGTGTGGGATATGATTGGCAACTTTTTCACAAAGCACACGATTCAAGTGGTTTCCAGGCATGAAAATATGGTGGCAGATTCTTTGGCAGTAGCTGCTGGAAAATTCAAAACCCCTATTGCTAGTCAGAAAGAATATCAGGTAGACATTGTGAATAGACCATCTATTCCTGACAATTCTAAATATTGGCAGGTATTCGAAGATGACATGCAGATTAGAAGGTTTTTGGAGTTATCAGGAGAATTTGTAAATACTCATATTGACACCGAAAATGATGATGGTGAGAACTTTCAAGATGATGAAGAACTTGACAAAGAAAAGGAAGGCGCTGAAAAGTTAAAGGGAACCTTAGGAGGTAAGGATATTATTCAATTAAAAAATAATTTCATACCAAGGGGTTTGATTCCTTTAGAATTTTTTTTGATCAGAACGATGTGGCTAAGAATCCCAAAGTAAAGCCTGTGGAGAATGCTATTGAAGATAGGAATATTAGCACTGAAGAGAATCCTAATATTATAAAGGTATCCAAGAAATTGCCTGAAAAAGAAAAAGAAGAATATGTGAATTTAATGAAAAAGTATACAGATGTCTTCGCTTGGAGTTATGAAGACCTTAAGGAATATGATACCTCTATCATACAGCATACTATTCCTATAAATCCTGGGGAGAAACCTTTCAAGCAAAAGATCAGAAGGATAAATCCTAAGTTGCTTCCTGTTATTGAGAAGGAAATTAAGAAGTTATTTGATGCCAAGATCATCATAACTCTAAGGTTTTCAAAGTGGGTTGCAAATTTGGTTCCTGTTAGAAAGAAAAATGGAGAAATCAGAATGTGTGTAGATTTCCGGAATTTAAATAAAGTTTCTATGAAAGACAATTATCCTTTTCCAAAGATGGATCATATTTTGCAGAAAGTAGTTGGCGCTGAGAGAATTTCAATGTTGGACGGTTTTTCTGGCTATAATTAGATCAAAGTATTACCTGAAGATCAAGAGAAAACTGCATTTACTACACCTTGGGACACCTTTATGTATGCAAAGATGCCTTTAGGCCTAATGAATGCAGGGGCTACTTTCCAGCGAGCTATGGACATTGCTTTTGCAGGAGAAATTGGGAATTTTGTTCTAATCTACATGGATGATATTACAGTCTATTCAAAATCTGACAGAGAACATTTACATCATTTAGAGAAAGTTTTCATGAAATGTAGAAATTTTGGTATATCATTAAATCCGAAGAAATCCAATTTTGCATTAGAAGAATGAAAGTTGTTGGGCCATATAATATCCAAGGATGGAATAAAAATTGATCCTGAAAGGGTGAGTGCAATTTTGAAAGTAGGTGAACCCAGGAGTAAAAAGGAGATACAATCTTTCTTGGGGCAAGTGAATTTTTTAAGAAGGTTTGTGCCAAGTTTTGCTGAGATCCTAATGAATATCACAAATATGTTGAAGAAGGGTCATGAGGTGAAATGGAATGCTGAAGCTAGAAAGTATTTTTGGGAAATTAAAAAAGCAATATCAGATGCTCCTGTGTTGGCAAGTCCAGATTTTACCAAAGATTTCTCAGTATTTTCATATGCTTCAGAATATACTATAGCAACAGTTTTATTGCAGAAGAATAATGAGAACTTGGAACAACCCATAGCATTTTTTAGCAAGATGTTGAGAGATGGAGAATTAAAATATGACATCATGGAGAAGCAAGCATATGATTTAGTCAAAGCATTGAAGGATTTTAGAGTATATATTCTGCATTCACATATAATTGCACATGTTCCAATGGCTGCAGTAAAAGGAATCTTGACACAACCCGACCCAGAAGGCAGAAGGGCAAAATGGATAGCTACATTAATGCAGTACGACATAGAGATAAAGCCTACTAAGCTGGTTAAGGGACAAGGATTAGCAAAGATGATGGATAATTTAAATTGTGAGGCTTTACAAATCAATTTCCTATCTCACCGTGTTAATCAGTTGGATACAGAAGTGAAAGTAGTGGCTTATTTTGTGGCATCTCCATGGTATTCTGATATTGTTTACGTCCTTGGAAATCTACAAGCACCAGAAGGATTGAGTAAGTTGAGGGCGAGATCCATAAAATTGAAAGTTGCCAAATATTGTATTATAAATAAATATCTTTATTGGAAAGACCCCGGAGGAATATTACTAAACTGTCTTTTAGAAAATGAAGCTCAATAAACAGCCAAAGAATTTCATAAGGGAGATTTTGGAGGACATCATTCTTGGAAGGTGACTGCAAACAAAATTCTAAGAGCAGGTTATTATTGGCCAACATTATTTTCAGATGATCATAAAGAAACCAGCAGGTGTCATCAATGCCAAATTTTTGATGGTAAGAGAAAGGTACTTCCTCTTCGTTTAAATCCGATAACAGTAGAAGCTCCTTTCCAACAATGGGGTTTGGATTTTATTGGTGAGATAAACCCCAATTCGTCAGGACAACACAAATGGATTCTGATAGCTACGCATTATTTTACAAAATGGATTGAAGCAATTCCCACCAGAAGAGCCACCGAAACTGTAATCATGGAATTTCTTGAAGAAAACGTATTGGATCGATTTGGATGCCCCAAAAGAATAGTAACGGACAATGCAACCGCTTTTAAATCCAAGAAAATCATTGATTTCTGTCACAAGTATCATATAAGTCTTAATCATTCATCTTCCTATTATCCGCAGGGAAATGGGTTAGCTGAATATTCAAATAAAATCCTAGTAAGGATCATCGGGAAGCTGTTGGAAGATAATAAGAATTCCTGGCACGCCAAGCTCAAGTATGCTCTGTGGGATGACAGAATTAGTACCAAACATCAGGAAAAACTGGAGTTACATAAGGAAAAAGTGAAAAATACTTTTGATAGGAGAATCAAAGAAGAACAGTTTCAGATTGATGGTTTGGTCTTGAAGTGGGATGCTCCTAAAGAAGAAAAACATGGGAAATTTGATCATATGTGGGTAGGTCCTTATGTTGTTGCTAGATACAGAGGACAAAATGCATTTCTGCTAGAATATCCGAACGGGGTTCCTCTGGATAGTAACCCTGTCAATTGAAGGTATCTGAAACATTACCTTTCCTAAGGAGGAGGGAAAAATTTGTATTATAGCCTATAAATACTTATTTTCCTTACAAGTCAATACGGATGGTAAGCCGAATCTATTCAAAGCCCATGGTGAAGGCCCTAAGATTCAAGAGGCGTGCCATTCCTTTCTAAAAAAATAAAAACAATATATCGACAAAAAACAAAAGATAGGTTTTCTGAAAATTATTACGAAAGATTAAAGACAAGCACCTGGTCTACGAGTTCTTTGATACCTCACAGGGAGGATATCATCCCCAGATGGAGCCAGTTGTTAAGAACTTTACCTAGCAGAGGCTCAAAAGGACCATGATAAAAAGGAAATGATGGTTGCTTGTCAAACTTTAGTTAAATATTATTGTATAAAGGTATGACTAAGGGCGAGTAAGTGATGAATTATCATGGGATCCAACGGTGCAAAGCGAGGAGACGAAGATCGAAGGCTTATAATGTGCTTGCTTTATAAAGATGCAAGAAATATAAGGATATATGGGGTGTTCGATGAGATGTGGAGATCAACAGTCGTTGATCCGGCTCGATAAGATCTACGGTCGTTGTGAACTCTGCCCTGTAGACCTACACGTTTGATAAAAAAAAGGAGCCCGGTGGAATAGGGTATGTGTCGCTTGATCCGATGGCTGGAAAATAAAGGCGAAATATATCAACGGTCGTTGATGGACCCGGAGAAGGAAGTTGCGCGGTGGTTGAAGACAAAAGGTGGTAGAGGAATGCAAACCATAGTACACGCGGCAACTCGTGGTGCATTCCATGGGCAAAAGCTGTTTGGCAGAAACCACTAAAGGGGGCCTCCGGAGTGGGGTCCTATATAAACAAAGTTGACTTTCTCAAGAATTATTTTTTATTTGGCGCTGGACGAATGAAAAGGACCTGCATGCTTGCGAACTTCAACAGTCAATCTCGAATACACGCAGTCACAGTAACAGGTAAGGCCTGAACACCCAAAATTCATCCACCTAATCACCATTGTTGACTGAATTATGGACAAAGGAAGGGATTTGCAAGGGTTTAGTCATATTTTGGACGATAGAGAGGAATACCTGGTTGACAAGGACAGAGGAGTATGTGACCCTTTCTTCTCTATAGGAAGTGTATCAGTTAGCAAAGAGAGACTGTGGCAATACAATTCGCAGGGTAATGATATTCTTAATGCTTGTAAATCATTTCTATATTATTTTGCTGTTGAGCAAACCTTGCATTTTCCCGAGTTCATAGAGTGGTGCGCGGTTAATTATTCTTCTTCTCAGAGAGTTATTGTCAGTCAGTCCACATCTAGGATACTGTGTAAAATTGATGCCAAGGTCATCCGTGAAAATCTAAACTTGCCCAATAACTACCTTGAGAGTCGCGAATCTGTAAACGAGTCCATTCTAGCTGAAGTGTATAAAAATTGTGGAGCTGAGGTTCGCTGCAAATTCTTGTCCAGCATTTTAAATGAGGGTCAGTCATTAGATGGTATTTTCCCCCCATATCATGTTCGTATTTTAAGAGATGAAGTTCAATTAGTTGTGTCCTTAGTCTGTCAATTTTTGGGTCTAGATGATGATTGTCATGTAAACGATGTCATCTTGGGTTTTCTATTAAAAATAAGTGCATTGAGTTCTGAGTCGTAGTCAGTTCATGTACTCAGTTTAGACGAGTACTTAGAAAAAGCTATACATCTTCAATTAAGTGAGTTTCCAAAGGCCAGGTTCTTCAAGTTTCAAACTTATTTACTGAGCATGTTGTTGTGTTCGAACGTCACCGAATTGCAGTTTTTAAGTACCATCTTCTCCTCAGATTTTCCCAAGCAAATCAACATGTTTGAATTTGCAAATTCTATCATGTCAGAAATTTACAAGATGTTATTTGATGAGATGTTACCCCGAGTGTTGGAAGAGATGAAAAACATGATGCAATCCTCACCTGAGGATAGAGTCGGAGATTGGTTTCTGTATAAGGATTCCACTGTTTTAAGAATATATGGTTTTACTGGAGAACCATATAGGTTACCTGCTTTCCTTACTCCCAGAATTTTTGCATTAGAGTTTATGAGAAAAGTATTGCATTCAGAAGAAGAACACTTTGGGGCCTTTAAGAAATCTTCAAATATCAAGTTCCCTCTCAAAGTTGGTTCTTTTATTTTCAAAAATAAAGGTGCTCTGGTGTTTATAAAAAAATTGTTGGAAAGCATGGAATTTCAAAAGGAGCAAAGGGTAAATTATGATCCCCATCATATAATTTCACTGAGAAAGTAGGCAAACAAAAACAAGCCATTTGACCACCAAGTTGTTGAAATCCTGAGTGAGACAGCCAATTTGTTTCATTTTATGGAAATTCCAGAATCTGATGAAAATGCAAGTATTATACCAGTTGCAGTATCTCAAATGACAGATGGTCCTTATATTGTAGTTAAAAGAAGTCTTTCTGAAGTTGAAAGCATGGAAGTGGATGAGGATGGGTCACACAAAAAGGCCAAATTGTTCCAAGATGGTGGAGTTTTAAGTGAAGAGATTTCAGACGATTTAAAAAGAGTTGCTTTAGTTCCAACAAAATCTGTATAGGTGAATCATTTTTCTTTTAAAGGTGTAGATAATTCAGAATCAAGCCCAGTTTTCAAGTCCAAAGAGGAGCTCATGGCCAGTTATGTGGGGAAGCGAAAGCAGTCCCTAGAAGAGACAAGGAGTCTACTCCCGCGAGTGAGGAGTTTAAATAATCCAAAAACTTCCTTGATTTCTACCAGGGACATAGAAAGAAATACTTTTAAATTGGCCATGGTAAGTGATAAGAAGATGTCAGAAACTGAAGTAAGATTGGACAAGATTAGTGTACCAGACAAAATACAGTTACATAAGCAAACAGGTGACATTATTTATTCATATTTATTGCATGCTATGATGAGAGTTAATAAGTTACAAATTTTGGTAGACAAGTTAGAGGTTCAGTTAAAACATGAGAAAGTGGAAAATAAGGCCAATGCTATTCAAATTAAAAAGCTACAAGCAGACATTATCAGCTCAGGAAATGAAAGAGATAACACCTAGGCAATCAAATGACTTCTGGAAGAAAAGGACAACGCCCTCCAGGTTTTGAAGAAAAGGTTGAAGATCCCAAGTACAAAACATGTTCAATCATCCGAATTATTGGCATTACAAGAAGAGAAGGACAAGATTCACCAGGAGATGTTGGAGCATAAAGGAAAAGCTGTCAAATTACAAGAGGAAAAAGACAAATGGGAAACAGAGCGGAATGAGCGAATAGCCCAAATCTCCCTGCTGAAAAAGGACCAAATCGATGAAAAAGAGATTATGGAGGAGTTGATGAGCCAAACTCCCACTGATGAAGACCTGTCCATTGTAAATATTGAGAAACCATTAAATGTTTTTCTGCAGATGACTTACTAGTGCCTATGTCCCAGGTCAGCCTGAAAGATGAAGAAATAAGAGGACTAAAAGTAGAAAATGAAAAAGTTAAATCCGAGCTGGCCAAAGTTACTGAAAATAAAAATAAAATATTGCAAAATAGAAATTAGCTACAGAAGAAATTTAATTAATTGAAAGAAAGAAACATAGGAAAGGTTCCTCTCCAGGGAGCAAAGCACATAATTTGGGATACATTATCCATAGAAATTACTAAATTCAGGCATTACTTGAACTACATTGATGATGAACGCATATTGATCAATATGGCCAATCAGAGACTGAAGTTAGTAAACGAAACTATGGAGAGGAAACCCCTTGCCACATCCCAGAATGCGTTAAACTTCTTAAATTCATTAACATACCAAAAGTTGCATGATATAGGAGTAAAAGACAGGATAACAATGGTACTGTGGGCCAAAACGTTTATCCATAAGCATCATCTAATGAAGGCAGTCCAGGACAAAGCTGATGAAATGATCTCACAGTTTAATGACTTCAAACAGGCTTTCAAATAACTATTCGAAGACAGGCTTCCTTCTTTTTGGGATGAAGAGCGACGAATGTTTTCTCAAGAGCACTATCACAACCTTTTGGTACAAAGCCACATTGATCATTCCAAATTTGACGATCTGCAAAAGGGGCCGACAGGGAAAGTCATCATGGATAAACTGACGGAAGACTTTGAGATACTACCAAAATTCCTAATCATCAGAGGAAAGTTGCCTAAGGTGTCTTATGAAGCCTACATGGAGCTGGAGGTGTCCATTCGCGAGATGATCGAATATGATATTCCAAGTGCGGAGCAATGGAGAGCCATAGAAAGATTTGGAAAAATGAAATATATCCTTCATTCATGAAGACAGGTGTTGCGCGCAGAGGAACTGCTTGGACGAGGCCATGTTACCGAGTTGATTTTAACTCGATGATCTGTTAGGATCGAAGCTAGTAGTTTATTCCTAGGAGTTAGGAATATAGTTACAAGACTTTGATTAAGCCGGTTATTCAGTTATAAATATTCTTGGAAGATGAAATGATTTTATGTATATAAGTGCATCTATTTTATATGATGGGGGTTGGAACCCATCTTGTTGTTGAATGTTTTTTTTGAAGACGTATATTTTTTAATAACAAAGCAAGTTCATAAGAGTTATCAGAGATTCCTGCGACATTTACATTGCAGTCCGTATTTCTCTTTTCTGTGATCATTTTTCCAGTGTAACACTTCATTTTGTTTTTCTTCATATCTAAAACATAGTGTTGAATGGTTAGAATTCATCTTTGATGCTCTGTATTAATGGACTGTTTCATTGTCTCCTATGTTTCACCTGAACTAAATGAATGACTATGGTGGAATGGTTATCTTGCCTTTGACAAAATCTCATGCATATGTCTTTGTGATATCTTTATGTATATGTGACTCCATTGCCCAATGGTTACCTGTTGTTTCAACCATCTATACAATCTTTGAGTGTTGAGTTATATCTGGCCTTGTTAAATCTGTATTTGAGAGATCCCTCTCTGGAAAGAAAAAGCTAGTTTCTTTCTAAAAGTGGTTTTTGCTGTTACCTTGGAATTTATCTTTCACAACCTGGGTACATTCTGAGTGCTAACAATAAACAATAGATCACAGATGCAGAGAAGATCAATGAAATACATGATTTAAATTTTCTAGAGTGCTTGCTTTCATTAGGCATTTAATCCTATTGCCTTGAATGTTTGTTTACAACCTGTCCAGAAGCTCATTGCAATTTTGACAATATACAAAGCACTGTATGCATGCTAGAAAATAACATAGATTGATAAGGGTCGTATTAAGATACATCTTTCAGGTTATACAAATTCTTCCAACAATGATAGTTGTAGCAATCTCTGAAAAACTCATGCTAACTGGAAATGGTAACTCATGACTGATCTATACCTAGGGCCTGCCTACTGGAGCAGCCATTGGACCAACCTTGCCAGATTTCGTCCGTGCAGCTTTTGATTAAGCAAGCATCTCATCATAGTTTTGCAAGTCATTAAACATAATGAAAAGATTTATCAATGTAGAATCAATGAAAAGAACATAATGAGAAGGAAGTGTAGAATATGTTCAGCAACAATCCTGCAAACCTAGGTTAAATTTTAAGGCAAGACATTTAGTATAAATGAATTAAAAATGGTTAATGATTACCCTTTTCTCCATGACCAGACCCTGTTTTGGGAGGATCTTATAAGAAATACCATAATCAATTGCTTCCTCTGGGAAAAAGTATCTTGATCTTTGAATATCCTTTGCAATCTCTTCTTGTGTTTTGCCAATTCCTTTTGCCAGTAATTCAATGTAATACTGTGTATTTACTTCCAACTCTTTTGCCTGAAGAAGACATAATTTCATCAGCTGGCCTATAATAAGTATTAAGCACTCCTTTAAAAGGATCTAAGTGAGCATTTACCTGTTACTTAAGAATGACTTTCGAGATTTCTTAAGTAACATCTTAAAAAAAGGGAAAAATATTACCTTGATATACATATCAATGGAAGAACCACTGGATTTATTCACTACTGGCAGGGGTAGTTTTGCTATGATAGAAAAAAGACAGATCATCAGCATATTTTTTAACAAAGAATGACTAGATATATGAACCTACTAAGATTGCATAAATTACCATAAAAAAAACACAAATCTTATTAACATTTTCAACTGTGTTTCTAACACTTGCGTATGAGTGACCCTTGGATTTTGATAGGATATCTTACTTTCAAGTTCCAGTAGACCATATTGCAACAAGCTATGAGTGTGACCTTGAACTTATTGACAAACTGTATAAGCCTAAATGAAGTAGAGACTCACATAGTACACTTGTTGAGCTAGGCATAAGAGCATGATTTACCTTGGCTTCAAGTGACAGAAGCTTTGCTGCTTGGCCAAAGGCCATTCCACAGTTCAGTGTGTAAACCTTGGGCTTCACATATTGCATACAGGATATTTATAGGAATATACATTTTATATGATTTTCAAGATATTTAAAAATAGGATATGGCACCTCAAAAGACCCAAAGAGGACCTTGTGAGTGTCCTTGACAAAATTTTCATTTTTAATTTTTTGTTTCATGTCAATAAAGATCCATCTGTTCAGCAATAACTAAAAGTTCAAAGTTTAATATTATTACAAGAATTCAAAGAGGGGGATATTTAAAAGTCTTGTAAATGTCAACTGCAAATTTCCTAAACTTCAAATTGCATTTTTCAATAAAAATAGAATTCAAAGCCATTAGTAAGTCTGTATTGAAAATTAAAATAGGAAAATATCAAAGCCATTCGTTCAACACAATGATGGAGAGGAAATGCCCACATCAGCCATCAAAGAAGCATCTTACAATCTATGCACAATAGAGAAATCTTGCATACAATTGGAATTAACTCAAAGTTTGACAATCATTGATGAAGGCAGAGACCCTGAGCTAAATGCAACATGAAGACTTGTATACAGTAACCCTAAATGACATTATTTTATAGACAAAGATATGTCTGCAGAAACCCTGTGCAGACAAAATGGAGAGAGTTGGGTAACATGAAGACCAAAGCATGCTAACACAGTAAGGGGTAACTACAACAAACTGATTGTCATATGCAATTTCATTGGTAGGAGAATGGAAGCCCTATGCAAAGAAGAACACATTTTGAGTAGAAATTACTATTTTTGATATTTCTGTACTTATAGCAGTTGGCTAAGAACATGTAAATGCAGAGGTTGACTGCACTCAGAGAGGCTAGGAGCCAATAAAAGTAATCTAAATGAGCTTTGTTTAGGTTGTCTACAAACCAGCAACTCCCCTTGTTTCTGCAACTAAGCTTCTCAGTAACTGAAATAAGGATGTTGCTCATAAAATTACCAACACCTAGAACACTCAGATACACAACAATACCCAAAATTTTCATACTGTCTGGCATCTGATCATAAAAGAACTCTTGCATTCCTACCATTACAAATACATCAGATGCCAAATAGCATGTATTGTGGAAGCAACAAAGAAATACTCAATGGAACTGTTGCATGGGGCATATCTATCAGCCCATTATCCTTTGCTACTTTGATTCTTCTAATCTTTGTCAATGCAACAACAATCATTGACATAGTGGAGAAAAACATGCCAGCGCCTATTCTGTGAAGCAGAGTTATACCCAAGCCACTCTGTATAAACACAAGGCCTTTATAGTTCTCTTCAAATATCTCAACATATGGATCTTGAAGGAAGAAGTGTTCTTTCTCTACAGGATTCCTCTTCCNATCCCCAAGCCACTCTGTATAAACACAAGGCCTTTATAGTTCTCTTCAAATATCTCAACATATGGATCTTGAAGGAAGAAGTGTTCTTTCTCTACAGGATTCCTCTTCCTCATAGGAAATACTATTTTTGGTTATCTCCCATGAATTGAGTTATCCTAGTTATCTCGAAGTTGAACCATTGCTAGATTCATTCGAATATTCTCATGTGTCATTTGTCTAGTTTTACTCAAAGGGATTGTTCTCATAAGTGTTGTGTTTGGACCAAGACATAGTGCAGATGAGGAAAACACTTGAAGGCTTGAAGGAATACAATGTGCATATAAAATCAGAGGTATATAATCTCCTTTGGGTTTTTGACCATCTCTTTTTACCCCTCTTATATATGCAAAGATGAGGAACAATAATATCTATTTTGATTGACAGATAGTTTTGAATGGGTTTTGCAGTTAGCTCTGTTCCTTGAGCAACAACAAGAGAAAAACAAGAGCAAAACACACCTTGCATATCTCATCCACCTTCACCTCGTCGAGATATCAGACAAAAGATAGGAACAATGACCTTATGTGATGATTTCAAAGTTGTGATCGGCATGGTCAGTTTTAAAAATGCTCTAGTAGTTCAGCTTTAAGCTCGGCATATCACAATCCCCCAAGGTTTGGACAGCAAATGTATCCTTGTTCCCCTGAGTCCTCATTTGTTCCTGAGAAAGATGGTGCAATGCCTACAAAGGTTATTGGCCCTTCAGGATTTCTTGATCTAAAGTCTCCAGATGAAGCTTTGTTTGGCACTAATATTTCAAATGATCTTCATGACCAAATGCTAATGTCAAAGAACGAGGCTGCTGCTGCAGACGGAGGAGGCATAGGAAAGAGGTCAAAGGAGGCAAATATTCCAAGTTGATTAAAGCGATTGAGATGACAAGATATCCTCAATATTTTTTTTAAAAATTAAATTCAATAGATGCATAAAAAATTTCTTCTTTTGCCCATACAGGAATTGAACATACAGTTTAGAATCCCACTTGGATCCAAAGTATCCATATTTTGTTAGATTGGAATATATATAGTTGCCAAAGAAGGCTGCAGAATTGTCCAGTCAAGCATAGATGGATTGATTTAGGTCTTCGTTAGGATGGAATATTTAAAAAAGAGAGTTCATAAGTATTCTCATTTGGTGCCAGTTAAGGTGGACTGAATTTCTTGAGTGTTTCCTTTTAGAAATTTTGCTACGATGCTGGTTACATGCTCTAACTATCGGCTTAGATAATGAGGATTTTTTTTTTTGTTAATTTTTCAGTCCCCGACAAAGAATTCTGAAGTGCATCATTCTTTGGATCTATGTAGGCTCAATTTTGTAATATTTTTTTCTATATTCATCAATATAAGTTTCGCTGAAGGATTAACTTCAGTTTTTACAACCTTTTGTTATAATAATTCAAGGTTAATTCTACCATAATTGCAAGATATGAAGCTAGTTTGCCCAACTCTCTTCGTTTAAATGCTACAATGCAATGTTAAGTGCTTTCTATCCATATCTAATAAGGAAATGGGGTTCATAGTGAAACAATGGATATGAAATAACCAGTATGCAGAGAGAAGATTGGTAAATGCCACAATGCAATGGTATAGTATTGTATTCTTATAGTCAATGGCAGAGTCTCAATTGACATGCATGGAACCACTGCCTTGATTTCAGGCCTTGCTAGGGAATATTGTTGGTTACGCGTGCATCCTCTATCCTATGGTGTTTGACCATGAGACCTGATGGGACCAAATCCCAAGTGAACCACATCAGCCATAGCATAACAATTTCAATTTTAAGGGCGTTGTATCTATATCTAATAAGGAAATTGGGTTGATAATGAAAAAATGGATATGAAATAACGAGCATACAGAAAGAATATTGGTACTTTTATTTTCAGGAATCCAATAGAAATTCTAGGTCACAGTTATATGAACAGAAATAAAAATACACCACTGTCTTCAACCTATCTATTTCAGTAGTTTGACTTGCTTGAAACTTGGCATATACACAGCTGGTGCTATCTAATTAGCACAATAGTTTGACTTGCCTGAAACATGGCAAATACAAAGCTGGTGTTATCTAATTACCAAATGGTTTGACTTGCTTAAAACTTGACTAAAGTCTGGAAATCCAACTATATTATAGGTAATGTATTCAAATTCTTTCAAAAGAGCAAGAGACCATTGGCAATATTTTGGCTTCCTTTTGCCAGTAATTCAATGTAATACTGTGTATTTAATTCCAACTCTTTTGCCTAAAGAAGACATAATTTCATCAGCTGGCCTATAATAAGTATTAAGCACTCCTTTAAAAGGAGCTAAGCAAGCATTTACCTATTACTTAAGAACGACTTTCGAGATTTCTTAAGTAACATCTTAAAAAAAGGGAAAAATATTACCTTGATATACATATCGATGGAAGAACCACTGGATTTATTCACTACCGGCAGGTGCAGTTTTTCTATGATAGGAAAAATACAAATCATCAGCATATTTTTTAACAAAGAATGACTAGATATATGAACCTACTAAGATTGCATAAATTACCAGAAAAAAAACACAAATCTTATTAACATTTTCAACTGTGTTTCTGACACTTGCGTATGAGTGACCCTTGGATTTTGATAGGATATCTTACTTTCAAGTTCCAATAGACCATATTGCAACAAGCTATCAGTGTGCCCTTGAACTTATTGACAAACTACATAAGCCTGAATGAAGTAGAGACTCACATAGTACACTTACTTGTTGAGCTAGGCATAAGAGCACGATTTCCCTTGGCTTCAAGTGACAAAAGCTTTGCTTCCTGGCCAAAGGCCATTCCACAGTTCA
This sequence comes from Pseudotsuga menziesii, assembly GCA_001517045.1. Taxonomy (NCBI): domain Eukaryota; kingdom Viridiplantae; phylum Streptophyta; class Pinopsida; order Pinales; family Pinaceae; genus Pseudotsuga; species Pseudotsuga menziesii. The sequence goes on from LPNX010202742.1 coordinate 104,097, forward strand.
GTGTGTAAACCTTGGGCTTCACATACTGCATACAGGATATTTATAGGAATATACATTTTCTGTGATTTTCAAGATATTTAAAAACAGGATATGGCACCTCAAAATACCCAAAGAGGACCTTGTGAGTGTCCTTGACAAAATTTTCATTTTTAATTTTTTGTTTCATGTCAATAAAGATCCATCTGTTCAGCAATAACTAAAAGTTCAAAGTTTAATATTATTACGAGAATTCAAAGAGGGGGGACATTTAAAAGTCTTGTAAATGTCAACTGCAAATTTCCTAAACTTCAAATTGCATTTTTCAATAAAAATAGAATTCAAAGCCATTAGTAAGCCTGTATTGAAAATTAAAATAGGAAAAGATCAAAGCCATTCGTTCAACGCAATGATGGAGAGGATATGCCCACAGCAGCCATCAAAGAAGCATCTTACAATCTATGCATAATAGAGAAATCTTGCATACAATTGGAATTAACTCAAAGTCCGACAATCATTGATGAAGGTAGAGACCCTGAGCTAAATGCAACATGAAGACTTGTTTACAATAACCCTAAATGCCATGATTTTATAGACAAAGATATGTCTGTAGAAACCCTGTGCAGACAGCATGGAGAGAGTCGGGTAACATGAAGACCAAAGCATGCCAGACACAGTAAGGGGTGACTACAACAAACTGATTGTCATATGCAATGTCATTGGTAGGAGAATGGAAGCCCTATGCAAAGAAGAACACATTTTGAGTAGCAAGTACTATTTTTGAGATTTCTGTACTTATAGCAGCTGGCTAAGAACATGTAAATGCAGAGGTTGACTGCACTCAGAGAGGCTAGGAGCCAATAAAAGTAATCTAAATGAGCTTTGTTCAGGTTGTCTACAAACCAGCAACTCCCCTTGTTTCTGCAACTAAGCTTCTCAGTAACTGAAATAAGGATGCTGCTTAGAAAATTACCAGCCCCTAGAACACTCAGATACACAGCAATACCCAAAATTTTCATAGTGTCTGGCATCTAATCATAAAAGAACTCTTGCATTCCTACCATTACAAATACATCAGCTATGCCAAATAGCATGTATTGTGGAAGCATAAGAGAAATACTCAATGGAATTGTTGCATGGGGCATATCTATCACCCCATTATCCTTTTCTACTTTGATTCTTTTAATCTTTGTCAATGCAGCAGCAATCATTGACATAGTGGAGAAAAACATGCCAGTGCCTATTCTGTGAAGCAGAGTTATACCCAGGCCACTCTGTATAAACAGAAGGCCTTTATAGTTCTCTTCAAATATCTCAACATATGGATCTTGAAGGAAGAAGTGTTCTTGCCCTATGGGATTCCTCTCCCTCATAGGAAATACTATTTTTGAGATTTCTGTACTTATAGCAGCTGGCTAAGAACATGTAAATGCAAAGGTTGACTGCACTCAGAGAGGCTAGGAGCCAATAAAAGTAATCTAAATGATCTTTGTTTAGGTTTTCTACAAACTAGCAACTCCCCTTGTTTATGCAAGTAAGCTTCTCAATAACTGAAATAAGGATGCTGCTCAGAAAATTACCAACCCCTAGAACACTCAGAGACACAGCAATACCCAGAATTTTCATAGTGTCTGGCATCTGATCATAAAAGAACTCTTGCATTCCTACCATTACAAATACATCAGCTATGCCAAATAGCATGTATTGTGGAAGCAGCAGAGAAATACTCAATGGAATTGTTGCATGGGGCATATCTATTAGCCCATTATCCTTTGCTACTTTGATTCTTATAATCTTTGTCAATGCAGTAGCAATCATTGACATAGTGGAGAAAAACATGCCAGTGCCTATTCTGTGAAGCAGAGTTATACCCCGTTCATTCCCTGTCAAGTTTTCTACAACTGGAACAAAGATGCGGTCATAGACGAGCACCAATAGAACAACAGATAGGCTAATAAAACATTGTAAGCTTGCAGGAGGGATTTGGAAGTGTGTTCCAATCTTTCTATCCATTGTGTTTCCATTTTTTGTGAAAAATGTGAAAGTTTGTGCATAGACAACCCCAAACATCAAACATGACATCCAAATTGGCAACAACCCAAGAACAGCTTTCACCTCTTCAATGTCTTGGACTGTGCATAATATCTAGTTATGGCTTGTTTTGCACTCATAGTCTAATTCATCTTTAATTGTTGCTCTGTCAAGAAACCTGAAAAACAAGAGTGAGGACATTCACACCAAATCTCTCAGTCATCTAAAACTAACCATAACAGGGTACACCCAACTAGAAGCGACATTGAAAAGACTAAAATTTAACAGAAAAAGGACTTACTGACTCAGTACACCGTATCGATGTTCAGTAGGTAGCAGTATCTTTGATAGCTCACTGCACTCCCAGTCTCTCATTCATGAACTTCCAGTCTCCCATTCATGAAATTCCATCTAACAATAGACTATTTAGATCATTTCCAAATAGACTATTTCCAAGAAGGCTACTGCCAAATGACCAAATTGTCAAACAGAGCATTGTCAAATCAGAGTGTGCAAATTTTGAGACAATTCCCACACAAATGCATGAACACAACAATCTTGCAATTTTCAAAATTGAAAGCATAGAATATAATGAAATGAAAACAAAAACTTCCAATGAAGCTGCCACATGAATCCATACATTGCCAAATTATTTGTTTGACATTTCATCACTATAATCCAATTTTTTTAAATCAATGAAATGGAAACAATTAAGCCAACGAACATGGGCCATGAATCCATAGATCATGAAATATTTTCTCTACCATTTCAGTGGTCTCTATATTTTATAGTTTGTATTTTTAAATAAAACTATATAAAAAGAAGACTGCTAATAAAAGTGAAGCTTTCACAAATTGGAAAAAAGTATCTTCTAAAACCGTTGCCAAATATGAAATGGAAAATTTTTGAAACATGGAAAAATCCTGGATGAAAACACTGTTATTCTGCATTTAAACACAGATATAAGAAAAAAAGATGTTTTATTTTTTTCCATTAATGAATATCATCAAAACAAAAACACAACATGTGTTGGAGACATCTACCATCATACACACTCTTTCAGTCAAATTGGCCTAGTTAAACCACTATCCTAAGTTTAATTGACATCAGTGGAGCATTAATTACCATCATCCCAGTCACTCCCACGCCTACCTACAGTCAAGGAGGCTAACTTAGCCTTTCCTACAGTCAAGGAGGCTAACTGGAGCACTCCAGGGGTGATCTGGGTGACATTCATGCACCTAATTGCTAACTGGGGGTTACTTTCAGTTCAACCAATCAGTTACAGTCAGTTAAGGCGCCTCCATGGATTAAATATATTATTTAATCATTATTTATTGATTATTTTATTATTATTTAATGAACTGGAGTGAACTAGGCGCCTTCACCAACTTCTGATGGTCAGTTCAGCTTCAGTTAACCTCATCAAGGTTTATTGGAGTCATGCAGTACTAGGACTTGATGGTTGGTTGCTATGACATGTGTTTGATCTCCTTCAGTTGAGATTAAGTCATTTATTGCATTCCAACTTCAGTTAGGATTGGTGAGTCAATTAAGGATTTTTTGTCAAGTGGTTAACTGAGTGGTATTGCATGGCAAAGAGTCAGTTAAGCTAGACTCATGCATGGGAATTCGAATTGTCCCTTAGTTATTCGAATTCTTCATTTGAGTTAAGCCATGGCTCATGCATGGTATTGTAATCCTTTATTGTTTATATAATATACAGAGAGGAAAATTATTTGGTTCCTGAAAATTTCCAATTCATGAGTAATTGTTAATAATTCTTTGATGAGATTGAATCTTAGTTCCTAGATCAATGTGAAGAATTAATATGGTATCAGAGCATGCGGCGGGACGAAGATCAATCTCTCAAGAACAAGATTTTTGACAGATTTCTCCATGAAATTTGAGCAATAGCTCAATCCAACCTTACGGTGCCTTTTGTTTTGATTTGCAGGTCTTAACAGGTACAACTTCAAATGGACTCATCAATCCCTCTTCTCACCCCATTCACAAGCTATTCGGAATGGAA
>LPNX010202742.1:111567-147490 GCA_001517045.1 Pseudotsuga menziesii
GGTTATTGTATGACCGAATCCATGCCCATGCATTAGTAAAGCAACAATAGAAAATTGATTGAAAACAAAATATCCATCCCATGCATTTGCATTTTAGTTTAGGGTCTTAGCAGAATATTAAATCCATTACCACTAGTGCCTCAACACATCAAAGACAGGGATCCAAACTTGGTCAATGAAAAAATTCCACGAAAATGGTTAGTTTTCATTTTGCATTGTCACGAAAGCTAGTGGATTAAACCAAGATGATGAACAAGGCCTCCATAAAATTCTGCATGGAAATTTTATTGTAATTTCTTGAAAGAAAGTTGACTAAAGACAATAGGCTGAAATCTATGGTGGGCCCTCTATGTCAGCGGTATCCCTTGCAAAAACCATTTTATTGTCTTAATCAATAAACGAACAGAAGTATTGCAAGCACCCTCGCTCAGTGGAACTAAACGAATTATAAATATCATGATCGGTCTACAAGATGACCATGTAGATGGACATAAGGAATTGGGAGATTCAAGAAAGTTTTAATGCGGGAAGAGCGCAAGGCTTCTTTGGCTTTCCACAAGTGCACTTGGAAATGAACCTTACAAAATGTCATTTCAACCGTAAAAACCCCTACTATGAAGTATGAATTGAAAGATCAAGTCCACTAAACGGCCCCTGACCATAGGCATTTTTCATAAAATATTAAACAAACTACAACGTACCTCCAAGAATGATATGCAATGGCTCTCCAATGTGCCTCCTCCAGCACTAAAGAAACCCACCACAAACCCATGACCACAAAACGGTGAATAAACGCCCTCGTTTTCCAGAAAACACTGCTACCACTGCAATGCTGCTGAAAAAATGCCCTATTATCCAGCCAAAAAACACGATGGAGAAAACGTGGAGAAAACCCACAGAAAACCCAAGGAGTAAAACGCCCTCGTTTTCCAGAAAACACTGCTATCGCTGCTTTGATTTGAAAAAGCGCCCTGTTATCCAGCCACACGATGGAGAAAATGTGGAGAAAACCCACAGAAAACCCACAGAAAACCCAAGAAGCAACACGCCCTCGTTTTTTAGAAAACACTGCTACCACCGCTCCGATTTGAAAAAACGCCCTCTTATCCAGCCACACGATGGAGAAAACATGGAGAAAACCCATAGAAAACCCATCCAAGGAGCAACACACCCTTGACCACAAGCAAACCCAGCTCCCAGGCACCTCGACTTGGTGCAGGTGCACTCAGACCACAAGCAAAGCAGCTCGTAGGAACCTAGCAGGCTTGGAGGACTGGTGAATGGCATGGGAAAAAATGTTGAATAAAACATACCCCAACATATTGGATATTTAAATAGTAAAAAAAAACCCTAGTTACCCCTAATATAACCCCAATATATTGATTTTTAATTTTTTAATTTTAAACCCCCCAATATGAACGGACGTGATATCATATTGGTCCCTAGGTGACACCCCCGTGAATCTATACGGCCTTATTTAAGGAATTCCATGACGTTTTTGCCTTGTCATATGAGGAGATGCTAGGAATTGATCCATCAATAGTCAAGCACGAAATCCGAACATAACCTAACGCTAGACCCGTTCGGAAAAAGTTGAGACCTGTCAACCCGCGTAAAGTGGCGGTAGTGAAGGCTGAAGTTGAGAAACTACTGAAAGCCGGTTTCATTTATCCCATAGCTTTGACAGAATGGGTACCCAACCCTGTTCCTGTTGACAAAAAGCAAGGGACCATACGCATTTGTACTGACATTCAAGATCTAAACAAAGCATGTCCTAAGGACAACTAACCCATGCCATTTATAGATCAAATTATTGATGCTTGCGCGGGAAGTGAAGTATTTTCATTTATGGATGGTTTCTCTAGATATAATCAAATCCAAATTAAATTGGAAGACCAACATAAAACAACTTTTATTTGTCCTTGGGGTACCTTCACGTACAAGAAAATTCCCTTTGGATTGAAAAATGCTAGGGCAACCTTTCAACGGGAAATGAATTTTTCCTTTGACGACATTAAAGCCATTGTCGAACCCTATAACCTTGATGATCTTCCAGCACATTCTCGTAAGAGGATCGATCACCCAGATCACTTGCATTTGATTTTTGAACGATGCAGATACTATAAAATTCGCTTGAATATCCACAAGTGCGTTTTCTATGTCGAGTTAGGGAGACTGCTCGGATTAATTGTTTCTAACAAAGACATTTAGGTGGATCCTTTGAAAGTTGAGGCCATCATAAATCTGCCTCCTCCTCATTCTATCAAGCAGCTTCAGAGCCTGTAGGGAAAGTCCAACTTCCTTCAAAGTTTTATTGTAAATTATGCCAAGATTACTAAAGGTTTCATGTGCCTGTTAAAATAGGACACCCCATTTGTATGGGATGAAATTGCACAACTCACATTCAAGGCATTAAAAAAAGCTTTGTTGTCGGCACCATTATTGCGTCTGCCATATTACTCTAGGGATTTTATATTGTATCTGGCCACGTCTGAGTCAACCATAGGGGTAGTACTAGTCCACTAGGATGATAGGCTCCAAGAACATGTCATCTACTATCTCTGTCGTGCTTTAGTTGGACCTGAACTTAGGTATTCCCACATCGAGAAGTTGGCCTTAGCAATTGTGTATGCTATTCAGAGGTTACGTCACTACATCTTACTAAGGACCACGATGGTAGTGGCAGATATTAATCCTTTTCAATATTTTTTGTATTGACGGATAGCTGGAGACAAATTCAACAAATGGATAGTCATTCTCCAAGAGTTTGACTTGGATTTTCAATCCGCCAAATCCAAAAAATCCTTAGTTTGTGCTGAGCTCATTGCAGAATTTTTAGTAGAGGAAGATGTAGCCATTGAAGAAGACTCATTCCTAGATGAGCATATCTTTTTTATTTCCACCTCTGACCCTTGGTATGGAGATATACTTATCTATCTATAGACTTTGAAGTACCATGCAACCTTCTCGCGGGAAGAACAGTGTAAACTTCGTGCACATGCCAAGAATTACCTCATTATTGGAGATACTTTATATCATAGAGGGGTAGATTCCATTTTGCGTTGATGTCTTACCCATGAAGAAGCATAGATTGTCCTAAATGATTCCCATATTGGAGCATGTGGGGGTCATTTATCTGGGTTAGTAATGACCCAGAAGATATTACATTTCGGTTATTTCTGGCCCACGGTCTTTAAAGATTGTGTGGAAGCCATGAAGCACTGTCATCCTTGTCAGCTTTATGCTAGAAAGATGTGGTTGCATCCCGCTCCATTATTTCCTGTCATCTCAGTGGCCCCCTTCATGAAGTGGGGGATAGATTACGTGATGTGTAACCCAGCCTCAACTGGGGGGCATAAACATATCATTGTCGTTGTATATTATTTCATGAAATGGGCAGAGGCAATGCCCACCTTTAAAGATGATGGCAATGTTATCAGAACCGGACCGGTGGTTGAACCGGCCGACCCTAGGAACCGAAATTGGACTGGAACCGGAAAAAATCGGGAAACAAACCGGATCAAAAAACCGGTTGAGCAAAAATATATGAGACATTCATATTTTCAAAAAATACATATATATCTGTAATATCCCAAATCCCGATATTTTCTATTTCTAAACAAATATGCTGATACAACGGGGCATGCAAACTGCCATGCACAAATCCCTATTTTATAGGAAAAATTAGGGTTAGGGTTTGCAAGATAGAATGAAAACTTACCACTAATAAGCCAGCTGAACTGCTTCGGAGAAAGTATGCAAGCTCTAATAACTGGATCAGAAATAGGCAGATCTCCTCTGCTTTAGGTGAACTCCCAGCAGCAAGACACCCCAGTCAGAAAAGGGTGACGCCCTCAAGGAAGGAGGTGTCCGATGGAACTGCAAATTTGTCGGGTTGATATTTTTTCAGTGCCGAAGAGAATGCTTGATGCATGCAGAGGTTCTAAGACCTCTAGGAAGGGTAGCGAATTGCTTTAGAGAGGCAGCTACTCACGCCTTGGAACCCCAAAACTGCTAATAACGGCTTCGGATGAGCCCTGATGGATCTGATAATCACCGGGTACCGGAGTATGAAGCTGATGATGAGAATGGTGCCTGAGTTTCGGAAGGAAACTGAGATTTGAAGGCCCAACAGCTGATTAGGGCTTCCTGGCTGAAAACCCCCTCTTACGGCTGCACACGTGTCCCTGCAACGATCTATACCATGTACTAGATAACTGATGAATGAATGAAGAACAAGTGTTGAACCTGTACGGCTTACCCGAAATAAGACTAGGACAGATGTTTCACTGCCGAAATCCTGTTAGCTGAAGACTCCGTCTCCAACCCCAACTGTTGTGCTGCACGCTGTGCTGCTATCCAAGAGCTCCCAAAATAATCATAATCAAAAGTGAAGTCTCCTTTCGCTTTATCCTCTATTTATAAAGTTCAACTGCGCAAAACCTAATCTTTGACCTAATTAGGTCACTTTATCTTCTAATTTGCCATTGAATTGCATGCATGTGGATGGAGACTTAAAGAGTGCATGCATTATTAAATAATGCTAGGATGGCATGCACTATGGTGGCCTTTGGCCCCGGTGGCCCTTCTTGACCAAATGATGATGCCCTAGATCTTCTATGGATGGTATCAATCCTTAGCTGATTCCCTAGCTGTCAGTAACCATTCGAACCCACAGGAATCACATAGGTTAGCGGTTTTGGGCCTTAAGGCCTAACTAGAAGAGGACATTACAATATCCATGTGCATCCATGTGAATTCAAACCATTATACAAAAATATGTCAAGTTTCTCATGTATATAGCAAGTAAGAGCGTATAAGACCAAAATAGCATCGATTGCAAATACATAACTAAAAAAAGTACATCAACAAAGAGGTTATAAATGGCCTCTAAAGTCAAAATATAAGCATATCACTGCAGTCTAGACTCTAGAATCTACAATCTAATGATTCTAATCATATATCAGAATTATCTGAGACCTCATGCTCAAACTTAGATTCATCATCTACATCCTCAACATGAGCATGGCTTTAATCCCCTAGGCCTAAAGGCACTTGTTTAACTGCAACATCAATGTTCGCATCCTCTTGCTATGGAAGAGGGCCCACGTCCATCCGCAATTAAATGTGATTGATATGGAGGGTGGGAGCCTCCTTTTATAACATTAGAAGGGTCGTGGGTCAGTTAAACAACTCACACTTGGACCCTATTTTTTATTTTATTGAAAGAATTTGAAATTGAGCTGTTTTTGGGGGTCCTTGGCATTTTTGTACAGAAACGGTCGGTTTTGTATTGAACCGGACGATTTGGAGAAAACTGGGCGGTTTAGTACGGAACCAGTCGGTTCATCCTTGAAACCGGCCAATTTCTTATGGAACCGACCAAAAACGGTTTCAGTGCGTGATTTGACTCGATGAAGCTTGTAAAGCGGTCCAACCGGGGGTTTTTTTCAAAACCGGTTGGGTTTTGATAACATTGGATGATGGGGAAACTATAGATTTTTTCGTTTTCAACCAAATTATCGCACGATTTGGTATCCCTAAGGTGATTGTCACTGACCATGGCAGTCATTTCCAAAATAGTATGATGACTGAAATGACCACTATGCTAGGGTTTAGACAAGAACATTCATCTTCGTTCTATCCTCAAGCAAATGGTCAAGTCGAGGCTATTAATAAAACTTTGAAGGCTATTCTAAAACGTACTATTAATGCAGCCCTTTCCAACTGGCACATTATGCAAAATCCTGCACTTTGGGCATATCGGACCAATGTGAAAAATGCTATAGGGTTTTCTCCTTTCCAACTCGTTCGTGGAGTGGAAGCAGTTACCCCGGTCGAATGCGAAATCCAGTCCTTAAAAATTGCTATTCATGTGTTACCTGATACGACTGAGCTGGAAGAATGTCTATTACATTTAGAACATCTAGATGAGCAACATAGAGATGTGCTGACAACAAACGAAGCTCATAAAAATAGGGTAAAAAGCCAAAACGATAAATCGGTCAAGCCTCGAATTTTCTTGAAGGGGAACTTGTTTTGCTCTGGGATCAAGACAAAGAACCCCTGGGGGCAGGAAAGTTCAGGTCTATGTGGTTAGGACCTTATATCGTGTCAAAGGTGTTAAAGAAGGGCACATATGAATTCATTGATTTCGAAGGGAATAAGTTGCCTGAGCCTAGAAATGGGCTCTACCTGAAAAAGTACTATGCTTAGGCTTAGCGATTTTTCCTGTATTTTATTGTATGTATTTTTATGTACAATAGTTCATTGTTTTGTGTTTTTTATACAATCTTCTGGTTGTTACAGATGTCTTCTGAGTGGTTCATAGGTTTCGCCAATGGCGCTAGTTGCCACACTTGTAATTTGGCTTTAGTTGCATGGGTCATTTATTCACCCTTAGGATAGTTAGTTGCCTCAGGAGGCGCTTGCTTAGGTCCTGCTACCAATAATGTTGATGAATTCAGGGCTGTCATTAAGCTTTTATGGGATGCTTTGTCATGTGGTATCACTCAGCTAGAAGTCCGACTGGACTCTCAGCTGGTGGTTTCCCAGCTCAATCGAGCTTATCAGGTGCAGAACCCTATTTTACTACGTCAGTTTATGCAAGTTAGATTATTGGAAATAAATTTTGAGTTTATTATATTCAATCATATTCCAAGAAATCAAAATTCATTAACTGATGCATATGCTAATTATATCTTGGATTGGCATTGAACACATTTTGCATAAAAATATACAGCAGACACATAAAAAACATTTGTAAATAAACCGACTAAATATATATGTGTGTGTGTGTGTGTGTGTGTGTGTGTGTGTGAATATTTGTCCATATAGATAGGTTGAGTTTATGATCCTCAAATCCAGTCATAACTGTATAATATACAAAAAATATACAAAACATGGATCAAAGTCCATAAAATGCTCCTAAGTCTAAGCTTGACCACCATGGTCCCCCCGATCATCCTGATCACCCTACGTTCAGGCTTCTTCAGCCTCCTTGGCTTCAGCAGCCTCAACAACATCTATATACACAAGTACTGCTCTCGCTACCTGCCTCATAAGGTGTATCTAGACAGGTGGTATACCAACCACTAGCTCTTGCATGATGGCAGGGATATGATCAATGCGTAAGGTAGGTACTCTCTGGGTAAGCCTGGCCAGCTTCCCCTCAAGAACCCTAATCAAACCCTAGTCCTCTCCCAACACAAGACGCACATACATGCGTGGATGCCCAGTAGGGCAGACTAGTCCAATATATGCATTTTAACATTTTAAAAGGATTAGAACTCTTATACATATGTATATATATTTATAATTAAAATTCATAAAAATTTTAAAATTTTGAAAATAAAAATACTTGACTCTCCCCATGCTCCTCTAGGAGGGAGGAAAATGTCAGTATCACCTCAGAAATCTAACCCAGCATATGGAAACTACTCCAAGGAGGGTAACTGTCACTCCCACCAAAAGTAGAAGTCGTCATCATAGACACTTTGGATCGATCCAGCACCTCCCTGGTAGAGGAATATCTCTCCCCATCTACTCAGCCTAGGCTGACGGGAAGAATGAGCTGGAAATGGTACTGCAGGACTCAAACCTAGCACCCTCTCAAAGAAAAAGGCTACTAACATGCTGGAATAACCAAAATTCTTCTGCCTGCCTCTTTTGCAGTCAGAGAGCTATTTCCTCATTATTGGGATCACTCCCGAACACCAGTCATATAAGGCTCCCTGTATACAGTCCAGTGCTAGTCTCATTTGGTTTTGAGTTGCAAGATGAAGTGATGATGACCCTACAACCCTTACTATAGTGCTCGCCAATACTTGTAAAGGAAAGTTGCGAATGAGAACAATAGGGATGCAGCTACCCCTCTTTTGAGTGCCATACTCAAAGTATATGTCTATGTAGTTCTATACACTTAGAAGGTCACCACCTCTGTTGGTACCTTCCAATTTCACCGGAGCTCCCCGTCGTGATAAACTGGAAATGAAATAGACATCTTCCGAAGTCACCTCTAGAAACTCACCTTGAAGGTCAAACATGCCAAGATCATGATCCCAATAGTTTATTAAAAACTCTAACAGGCGGACATTTGACTGCATAGGTGAGGTACAAAATAATTTCAATAACCCACTCTGATGTAAAACATTCACCATGGGGGCATCTTGTAGAGATTCTTGGTCCATGTCTTCATGTTCCCTCTCCCTCCACTCAAGCACCATCTTTTAATAATTAAGTAATTTCAAACCATTAGATTCATATAAAAAAATGAATTTTTGGCCCTATATATTCTTTTTCTACCTCGTGCAGTGTACACGATTGTCCTTTGGGAAAGTCGAGTACTGTATGCGAATTTCCTTCAGGAAACCCGCATACAGAATGCATGTACGTGACTATTAACATACCATACCCGCATACACAACGTTCATTCTTTCAGGGCACTTGAAAACATAAAATTTGGGCCCAAAATTGAAAATTGCTTGGATCAAATGAAAGAGCATGGAGTGTAGTTTTACCTGGCACTTGCGGTTTCGAGAATGGTCCATCAAATCGTCCACACCGAGCAATAAAAGGTAGAGGTAAAACTTGTCTTTTTGGGATAAAAATCAAATGGTGAGTTTTTTATTCATATTTTGAACTATTTATAGAAAAATTATTTTCAAAGTGGGTTTTTTCCCTATAGTTCATATTTTTTAAACTAATGCCATATATTTTCTTCCATGTGACATGTTTGTGGTCATTCAAAGTTTTTTTTTGTTCATATAGGATGGTTTTTGGTCATTCCACATGCATTCTGCATTTATACCTAATCCATCTTAATCCTAGAATTAACACTTCGACCACGGATTATCGTATCTTTAACCTTTAGTTCCTCGTTTATACCATTGTTATTCCGTGGATAGGAATTTCCTCCCATGAGTATCCTCGTTTAGAACCTACCTATTGTTTTTCGATACTCATGCTGCAACTGTCATAGGTTTAGGGGATTCTTATAGCTATTTTTCACGCCAAATTGAGCCTCATTTAGGTCTCTTTTTACAAGCTATCCCTTTATAAGACTCCTCACCCTTATGGAGGTTCTTTATTCCTGGGTCTAACTCTTCAAAATAGACTTGACTGTCGAGTAAACTTGTCCATTCAAGCTCATTAATAATATGTGAATGGGCATCCACATTGGTGGTAGGTTATCTCTTTCTTGGACCATGTGGAATAATATGAGAAAGGATCACTCTCTTTTCTACAGAATTGAGAAGAGTATTCTCAGGTATAGGTTTATCACTTTTTTGGACCTAAGGGACTAAATTTATGAAAAAGATATACCCAGTATGAGCTCAATTTTCTCTTTTTCATGCTCTGGTCCTAAACATGAAAAAGATTCAAAGTGTACTTTATGTCTTTGTCATGCTCGTTAAACACCAAGAACAAATCATCGAGTTTATTGTTGTAAGCCTCATTTCTCATACTCAAATTGATATTTCCGAGTGATCTTTCTTTCCTTCACACTCATAAAACTCAAGCTATATGTTGCTCTCGAAGGAGCGTTGGGTAGGTGGTAATTTAACCTTTTTCGGACCTCCCTGACTAAGTATGAAAAAGGTTCACCTTTTCTTCTACGGAAGTTAAGAGAGTTCTTCTGTGGTATGTTTTATACTTTTTCGGCCTCAAGAGACTAAATTGGATGAAAAATTACCCCCCTGGAGTCTTCTTTGGAGTTTTCAAAATCTCTAAACATGAAAACACCAAGTGAGCATGTACTAGTTCGGGCTCATAAAATCCACGAATTAGTGACACTATCAAGCATTATTCCCTCTTCTCTTCAAGCTTGTCAAAAATAAAGAGAGACTTGAGTTGAATTTCCTAGACTCATTAAAATTTAATAGGGAAGATAAGGAAGAAGTTTTATTTTGATTCTCAGTCAGTGGTAGCATGTCATCCTTGAACATAGCACTCTCTGTCTTTTCCAATACTCATATCTCAGTGTTCACTTTCAGTTCAACTATTACTTCGAGTTTCTTACTCCTCCTCTTGTTAGTTCTACCTGGGGAATCTGATCATGTCTCCTACATGACAAATAATTCTAGTTTTACTATCTGTAAAGTTAAAAGATACCTCGGGTCATCTCTGTGTCATGCTCACTATTAAAGGACTTAACCCTGTATCTAATTTATATCCTGATTCCATCATTGTCTTATCTGTTATTATTTGTCTCCCTTATTTTACCTAGTTCCTAGTCACTCTTGTGATCTGTTGGAGGATCTATTTCCTTCCTTATCACAGTATGGTTCTGCATTAGCACTTCCTAACGACGAAGACCTAGAGTTTTGACACTCGTACCTTAGGATTCACTTTCATTTTTGGTGAATTCCTTTGCTTTAGTTGTCAATTATCACCTATTGGTTAACAATCTGTTGAATCCTATCCATGTTCGACTTCAATAACATCTATTCACATGGCTTGGATTGCACTGGTTCTTTGGGATTTTTGATGAAGACCTTAGTTTCTTATCTATGGACTAAGTTGCGCAATATTATGTTGTGGTCACTTACACAGCTTCCAGATCTTTGAAGACTCATCATTATTGTATATTGTGGCTTCGATCCACCTTGTAATATACGTGGTCTTGTACCTATATTATATGATGTACTCAAATATTGTAAAGGAGCTAATGTTTCAGTATATTGAACATAGCATCCTCAGATATGGTTTTGTATATGACATTATTATGTATTTGTTTCAGGTACTACCTCTGCTACATTGGACTTCTGAGTTCTTCAAGATAATGATTATAATGTATTTCAGCCATCATTTCCCTCTGACCTCACACATTAGGGGGCATCTGTTATCAACCCAAATGGAACTTCTCCATCCGAATGCCGACATTCCTTATGTTGGTACACAAAAGGACATCTTAGGATTGAATTTTGCCAAAACACTATAGATGGTCATGACTTGAGATGGATTTACCCTTGAACTAGCTTGCCATATTATTTTTCTAAGTGTTGAGTTACGTACGTGACTATCCTATGTAACTCGCATACGTACAAGACTATTTCCATTGACAACTTGCGTACTATACACGACTATCTCCATTGCAACCCACATACATTGGCGTACGCGGGTTTCCTTTAAGAAACTCACGTGTCATACATGGGTTGCCTATATCAATAGTCACATACATCTTGATTCGACATTAAAAACTATAAATCACAATTAATGGAGATTAGTTGGGTCCTAATTATTAACTATCCTAACTGTTTCAACCTCCTCAACCCTCGAAACCACTCTATTTCCCAAAGTATAAATAGAGACCTTGGGGAGGGCATTAATGAATCAAGTTTGGAGAGAAAAGTTATGCTGGTGGCATATCTTCATAAGTCTTGGAGTAGCAGAACTCAGAGTCCTTTGGTTGCAGAGGAGTCCTTGTCTCAGAAGCTGGGTTGTACTCTTATCTCATTCACTGATTGTTAATAAAGAGAATTCTTCTTCCAACATTGTGTTGAGTCTCTTTCATGTATCATGGTTGATGAATATATTCGATTATGCACTAGATATATTGTTGTCTAACCTCTCATATATACATGTATAAGATTTTACTTGGAGAATTTGCTCTTTGCAGGTGAAGGAGGTGCATCCATGGAAGATTTGGAGAGAAGCATAATGGAATAAGATCAATCTTGGATCAACCATCGGTAATTGGGTGAGTCAAGAATTTCTTCCTATTTCCTTTCTGTACTCTATTAAAGTTGATTATCTGCAAGGTTAGTAGTAATTTGGTAACCCCAGACCCTAGGTTACAAGGGTGTTTAATCCTGAACAACACACACTTTATAAACAAAATAGTTGATGTTTTATTGAAGGAATTCATGATCAATAATCACAAGAGCAATGATTATGGCCACCAATCAAATGGAGCAATTGAATATTTTAATAAGACATAAACGAAAGGACTAAAAACAAAATTGCAATAGCAGTTTCGACGACTATGATATCAAGATTCTTGGCGTAATACGAGCATACAGAACAACATCCAAGAGGTAGTAAGGTAAGACACCATTCAAATTAGTATATGTTCAAGAAGGAATTATTCCCAGGTATAGTTTCAATAACACATAGACCACGTTACCAAATTCCTTTGACTTGGTACAATGAAAGCAAGAGATGATTGAATATTTCGATTACATAAACTAGAAAATGAGTAGTTGGTTTCCCTGTATCATTAAGATATACAAAAACACCAACAAAATGAAACAAAATGTAGCAAAAGGAATGGCATGATAAAAAATTAAGAAAGAAGGATATTTCCAGAAGGTATTTAGTACTAATGTATGACACAGAGAGTAAAAGGAAAACCAAAGAAGCTAGAAACAACATGGTTGGGACCTTATGTGGTCAAAGACCTAAGACCGATTGAAGAAGTACAACTAAGAGCACTACAAGATCGACTACTTGCCAAAATAATCAATGGTGCTCAACTAAAAATGTAGTTCCCGTAGAAATAGGAATAAATAAATGAATAATTGATTTAGTGAAAATAGACTAAAGTATTTCGAATGAAAATCCATTAAACGAAAGAAGATGAGGTCAACATTTTGCTGTCCCGAGGATAATGATAGGAGTAAGTAACACACTAGTCGATAAAAGAAAGAAAGGAATGGAGTTAAAAAGAATTAAAACCAAGTACATGACAATCTAGCTAATAGCATTATTAGGTCACTCATGCCAACATTTAAAACTCACACACAATCAAATCCATGTCAATTTGGGTATTAAAAATCCCACAAGTGGAATTATTTCCAATCTAACAATTCGCACAAGTAAAATAATTACCAACTTTATACTACAAACAAACCAAATCACTCCTAAATTACAAGATCACCAAATCTAATAATTCCATAAACAAATATAAATAGACCAAAAAATGTGCAACAAAACACATTTCAAAGTTTTCTAAGTGTGAAAGAAGCCAAGCAACAAAAAGAATGCAATGCACACTAAAGTGAAACTCATAGTAGAAGTAAATATCGAGTAGAAACAATGACACCAAGAATTAAGGGGGATATAGATACAACAATAAGATCACAAAAAGGTAGAATCAAGAACAAAACACAGAGAAGATACATAGTTTCATTCTAGTTTGGAGAAGAGAATCGATAGAGTAATAGAATCCAAAGAAAAGGGCAATAATTGAGAAAAGCACTGGAGATCAATGAAGAATAGGGTTGTGCCCGTGGGGAGATAGGGCACCAAGATCCTGATGAATATGGTTGTCTATGATTGTCATTGATGAAAACATTAATCAAAAAGGTCAAATTGATGATGGCAAGAGATGACAAAGCACAAGGACTTTGGCTGTGGGAACTGGAACACCTAATGAGCCAAATGACCCATATTGTGGTCATTTTAAGATGACATGAACAAAGGAAAACAAGGATGGCATGGAATATGAAGAGGACTAGGAGAAGCAAACAAGGATGGATTGATGACATGGATGGACATGGCACAAGAATTGAAAAATATAGAAGACAAGATGATGTGGCAGCCCACTTAACATCCTCTTCAAAAGAATGGAAAAAATATTGTGACAAGTCAGCTAGCTAAAGAAGAAGAAAAAATAATTTAAATTTAAATTCTTAATGAAATGTCGGCTCAGATTAATTGTTTTTTCTACATTGAAACGAGTATAAATACCCAACGAATCATCTCCAAAAATATGAATTGCAAATGTGGAAAAAGTACTCTGAATTTCAGATTAGTCTGAGGCAGCCGCAGGAGTATTTTACTGTGCAAAACATGAATACCTTACTCTGAATTTTGGGGGTGATTGAGGAATTTTGGACTGATATGTATCAGCAGCAAAGGGTTGATTCATGGAGAAGAATTGTAGCTCTGATTTTCACATGAAGTAATTATACTGAGGCAACTGCAGTTGAAATGAAGTTCTTTTTGGTATTTTTATGAATTCAAAAGTGATTCTAGCTCTAAATTTTGGGTGGATAAATGAAAGTGGACTGACGTAGAATTCGGAGGTAGCAACAGTCATAATATTAAATTTTTCTTGCCCTAGTATCAGAAACGCATACTTTTTCCATCCCTTAAGTTGACATCCGAAGGTTTAGATACACCACCTAAAATTGATCTCTATACAAGCTGTTAAATCTTGATTACAAGGCATTCAAAGTTTGTTTCATATTTCTCAATTCAAAGGTAATTCTTCAATCTAGACAGACCACATAAGGAGTAGGTTGTTATTGATAGGTTTGACTTGTTTGAAGAACTTCAAGGATTATGTTACTCTGGATAAAAGCAAGCCACTGTTAATGTTGAACTCTCATCATTCATGTGAAGTGATCATTGTCTAATATCAACCAATCTTTCTAAGAAGCTCCATCATTATCCTTAAACTCTCATTTTTGTGAGCCAACCTTATGACTTATCAAGACTTGAGTTCAAGATACGTCATTGGCATTTATCTTGGACTTCAAAGAATGGATGAAGGTTCG
This sequence comes from Pseudotsuga menziesii, assembly GCA_001517045.1. Classification (NCBI taxonomy): domain Eukaryota; kingdom Viridiplantae; phylum Streptophyta; class Pinopsida; order Pinales; family Pinaceae; genus Pseudotsuga; species Pseudotsuga menziesii. The sequence goes on from LPNX010202742.1 coordinate 126,072, forward strand.
AGATTTGATTATTGATCAACTTGAGAAGTTGACCAGTTGATTTGCAGTGGCTTGACATTGATAGCAAAGTAAATTGACAATGGAAGCTACAACAAATTGATTTGATTGTGACAATGGACACAATTGACAAAGAATGACTTGAGAATAGTGATGCATTGAAATGACAATGATCTCTTGCAGTAATGACAGTGATTGAATGGACATGATATTGTAAGCAGTGGACAAGTTGATATGATAGAAGAGTGTTAGGTTGATAAGAAATGGTCTATGATAGTGGAAATTGATGACAATGACAAAGATAGTTGAATGATGATGTGACAAGGACGTAATTTGTATGTATTTACAAGCTGCGTCATGTACATGTTTTCTTAGTAGGATCTAAGAAAAGACCAAGCAGAGTCTTGGATAGAAGTAGGTACTTCTGTATCAGTAGGTGCTGATTTACCTCATGGTCGCAGTTGTTTGAAATACAAAAAATACAAACATTATATCTTGTGTCTCTTGTGGAATGGGTTTATGATTACGTGTTTTATTTGATGAATGAATTGATTATTGAAGCATAGTCTATTGATGAATATAATGTTGAATATAATGTGAAATGATGACTTAAGTTTTAGAGTTTGAAGAAGTTAAAACTGAAGAAATTCCAAACTTTCCAATTCATTCCCCCCCTCTCGATGAGCCATTGTGTCTAACAATTGGTATCAGAGCAGGGCCTTCAACACAAGACTAACAAGCTTGAAGGGATTTGGGGATGCAATCATGGAAGGATAAAAAAAGCTCATTGACTATGAAGTTCCAATCTTGGAGAAATCAAATTATTTTGGATGGAGAAGTAAAATGAAAAGTTAATTAAAGCATTTCGGTGTTTGGGAAATAGTGGTTAATCCACCTAACCAGCCTAACAAGAAGACAAAGGAAGCAGTTGAGAAAGACAATAAAGTTGCAATGAAGTTATTGATGGATGTAATCTCAACCCCTATCAAAGAAAGCATTGGAAAGTACACTTCATCCAAGGATCTTTGGTTCAAGTTCGAAAAGAACACCAAAGGAGGAGTTAAGACAAAGAAAAGGAAGCAGAAGTCAAGGATGAAAAGCAATAAGAAAAGTAGGTACAAGTTTCAGATACAAGTGAAGGTAAGTACTCTTCAATGGATTATAACTCTGAATGTAATGATGATGAAGTTGTTCTTACAGAAGATGAAGAAGAAGTTTTGTGGAAAGCAAATAATGCATTTACAAGCACCTTGACAGATATTGATCTTAGATCCAATCCAAGAATCAAGAATAAAATGTTGAGGTCATTTGAAAAATACAAAGAGGAGACAAAATCTTTGCTAATGAATTTAAAACTCAAGAACAAATACCTGGAAGTTAAGATGCAAGATCAAAATGATGAAATCAAGGAATTGAAGATTGGATTAGCAAAAGAGAAAGAAGAGATTGGTGTAGATACTAAATATCTTGAAGAAACAAGATGGGTTAATACTGATCTAAAGGTCCAATTGGAGGAAGCTAAGAGAACAGAAGATGTTATGAAGTTTCAACTGGAAGAAAAGGAAAAATAAAATTAGAGACTTGAAATGGAATTTGTTGGTCTTAGAAACAATATTGAGAAGTCAAAATATCATGTGAAGTTCAATGAAAGTTCAGTCATCTTGGATGAAATTCTGAAGTGTCAAAGGATTTCCTCTGACAAGTATTTCCTTGGGTTTAAGAAGGAAGAAGACAAATTGAAAGAAGTCCTGTGGTCCCCCAAAACTCCTGAAGCTGAATCCAGCGAGGTTGTTCATGCACCTGCACATGCCAACAAAGAAGTTGAAAATTCAAAAGTACCCTATGAAGCCACTCCCACTCATCAAGGCCATTCATTTGAAAGAAGAAGGACAAATCCAAGATGGATCCAAACTTCAAGGTATGAAAATATATTTAATGGCTATTTTTTTTCTTGCTCTAATTTTGGTCATAAGGATATGGATTGTCGATCCTATGGAAGAAGAAGTGCTGGAATCCCTAATGACAAAGTTACGTGTTGGACATGTAATCGTCATGGTCATATTGCGACTAACTTTCATATAATGAGGTGCTACTCATGTAGTGGTTTTGTTCACAAGGCTCAAGAATGCCCAAATCAAAGGAGTCAACCTAGGAGGATCCCATCATATACATCAACAAGGAGAGCTATTGAATCATGGAAGAAGTATAATGAAGGAAAAATTGAAGATCAGAAGACAAAAATCTAAGCCAAGGACACTCTAAGGTATGGTTAAGAAAAAATATTTTGTTGGATCTAAATGAAGTTGAAGACTAATGCACAAAAGGTGAAGGTGGATGCCATATGGCAAGCCATTCTTGAAGTCTATAAATGACTTTAAGAACTCCATGAGTTCATTATTGAAGGATGGACTCAATGGGAAAAACGATGGATGCTCCAAAATAAGTAACATGTCCAAGGATCGTGGTCATAGTTGGCATGATGATAGGGGGAGCAAGAATAGTTTGAATTGATCTCATGAGGTAAGAATTTGCTAACTCTAGAACAACCTTGAAAATATTCAAGATGTTAATGAAGTGATCCTTGAAAATGGTAACCCTATTCAAGAAACCTCCTTGAATGGAAGAATCCCTTGAAAGCTTGAAGGATCTCTTTTACCTGGTTGATAATCATCTACCACTACTTGATGAAAACCACATGTATTCCTGAAGTTCTTAATAGAGATTGAATCTCATGAATAAAATTCAAGTTTTTAACTCTATCCAAGCCAATATCAAAGTTATACATCAATGAATTGTAGCTACAATAGCCAGAAGTACAACAACACAAGCAAAGTTTTTTTTTGGAAGGTCTGTTCCTTGATACATAAAACAATTGAACGTTGAGAAGAAAACTATTCATGTAAAACCCACAAGAGCAAGGGTACAGTCTAAGGAGGACATTCATATAAAAATCATGGTGGTCATTGTGCTTAAATCCTTGATCACTTGAATTAGAAGATCCTTGAAGTTTGGATTCTTTGTTAGCCTTGTCATGAAAATTAAAGCGATGACAAAAAGGTTGGGGGCATCTTGTTCAAGTACAAGAGATCAACACTCAGACACATAAGACAGCTCTGATGTACTCCTTGATTTTGAACACATTGAATTCATCTTGAAAGGAATCTAAAGGTGCAAGACACATGCATTCAAACAGTAGCATAAAACAGTGAATGAAAAACCGGGTTGGAAGTTTAATCTTAGGACTGAGAATTGATGCTCAACATATCCACTTATGCTACATGTCTGAAATTCTTGAAAAGAATCTTGAGATACCTTCCTTGCACTTTTGCATTGAGAAATGAATATTTTTTTTTGGGTGATTCATGATCAACGAATAGCATAGGTAGCATGTGGGTAGACTTTACTGTTGTATAGGCTTGACAACTGCTTAATGTTTTAAGCTTGTTGCAGAGATTGTGTGTCAGGGATTGTCAAAGGGTTCATTGATTAAAATATGGAAATTTGTCACACATTCCAAAGACTAGTCAAACAATGTTTAGTTGAATTCTATTTATACAATAAGAAGAATCAAATCAACAAATAAAAGGAAGTCAATGAATATCATAGACCTTGGGTTAATTTAACAAAAACATTCTTGTTGCCATTCAAAGACTGAAAAAGAGGGCATCACTCTACCAAACATCAGGATAATGTGATTACAATATAACTATCTTTGAGAGAATATGATCAAGAGAAAGTTCTGGTGAAGAGGCAACATCAAAATCTAGTAGAAACAAGAAGATCAATGAAGCATCTTGACAGGGGGAGAAAAATTTTCAAGAGAGCGAAAATCTCAGCAGTTCAAGAATCCTATTTGAAAGGTGGGGGGAATTGTGTGAAATTTGGAGATGATCCAAACCTCAGATCATAAATTAAAATGATGAATTCAAAGGTAATTTTTTTGGGGGAATTGTGAAGCCCTTAATGGCTCATTGACCCTTTGTCATTAATGTCAAAGGGGGAGAGAAATTGTAGTTGTAAGTTGCCATCAATGACAAAGGGGGATATTAATGAATATGGTTGTCTATGATTGTCATTGATGAAAACATTAATGACAAAGGTCAAATTGATGATGGAAAGAGATGACAAAGCACAATGACTTTGGATGTTGGAACTGGAACACCTAATGAGCCAAATGACCCATACTGTGGTCATTTGAAGATGACATGAACAAAGGAAAAAAAGTATGACATGGAAGATGAAGTGGACTAGGAGAAGAAAACAAGGATGGATTGATGACATGGATGGACATGGCACAAGAATTGAAAAACATAGAATACAAGATGATGTGGAAGCCCACTTAAAAGCCTCTTCAAAAGAATGGAAAAATTATTATGACAAGTCAACTAGCTAAAGAAGAAAAAACAAATTTAATTTAAATTTAAATTCTTAATGAAATGTTGGCTTCGATTAATTTTTTTTCTACGTTGAAACTAGTGTAAATCCCCAATGAAATATATCCAAAAATATGAATTGGAAATGTGGAAAAAGTGCTATGAATTTCGAATTAGTCTGAGGCAGCCACATGAGTATTTTACTGTGCAAAACGTGATTACCTTGCTCTGAATTTTGGGGGTGACTGAGGAAATATGGACTGATATGTAGCAGCAGTAAAGGGTGGGTTTGTGGAGAAGAATTATAGCTCTGATTTTCGCATGAAGTAATTATACTGAGGTAGCTGTAGTTGAAGTGAAGTTCTTTTTGGTATTTTTATGAATTCGAAATTGATTCTAGCTCTGAATTTTGGGTGGATAAATGACAGTGGACCGAGGTAGAATTCATAGGTAGCAGCAGTCATAATATTAAAGTTTTCTTTCCCTAGTCTTAGAAATGCAGAATTTTTCCATCCCTTAAGCTGACATTTGAAGGTTTAGATACAACACCTAAAATTGATCTCTATACAAGTCGTTAAAGCTTGATTCCAAGGCATTCAATTTTTTTTTTAGATTTCTCAATTCATAGATTATTCTTCAATCTAGATAGACCACAGAAGGAGAAGGTTATTATTGAGAGGTTCGTCTTGTTTGAAGAAATTCAAGGATTATGTTACTCTGGGTAAAAGAAAGCCACAATTAATGTTGAACTCCCATCATTCATGTGAAGTGATCATTGTCTAAGATCAACGAATCTTTCTAAGAAGCTACAACACTATCCTTAAACTCTAATTTTTGTGAGCCAACCTTATGACTTATCAAGAGTTGAGTTTAGGACTCGTCATTGGAATTTATCTTAGAATTCACAGAACAGATGAAGGTTCAAGCTCTGATTATTGATTAAATTGAGAAGTTGACTAGTTGATTTGTAGTAGCTTGACATTGATAACAAAGTAACTTGACAGTGGAAGCTACAACAAATTGATTTGATTGTGACAATGGAAACAATTGACAGAGAATGACTTGACAATAGTGATTCATTGAAATGACAATGATATCTTGCAATAATGATAGTGATTGAATGGACATGATATTGTAAGAAGTGGACAAGTTGATATAATAGAAGAGTGACAAGTTGATAAGTAGTGGTCTATGATAGGGGCAATTGATGACAATGACAAAGATAGTTGAATGATGATGTGACAAGGACGTAATTTGTATGTATTTACAAGCTCGGTCTTGTACATGTTTTCTTATTAGGATCTAAGAAAAGACCAAGCAGAGTCTTGGATAGAAGTAGGTACTTCTGTATCAGTAGGTGCTGATTTACCTCACAGTCGCAACCGTTTGAAATACAAAAAATTACAAACATTATATCTTGTGTCTCTTGTGCAATAGGCTGATGATTATGTGTTTTATTTGATGAATGAATTGATTATTGAAGCATAGTCTATTGATGAATATAATGTTGAATTGAATGTGAAATGATGACTTAAGTTTTAGAGTTTGAATAAGTTAAAAATGAAGAAAGTCCAAGATCACCGATTGACCCCCCCCCTCTCAGTGAGCCATTGTGTCTAACAAATCCAACCATTTCAAAGAGAAAGAACAAGGACATAGCTTGGCATGCCCCTAGTAGCAAGTTTTGATGGGATAAAGGAGTAGGAAAATATATTATCGGTGAGAAGATACCACAGGGGAAATATTTCTCTTAATAAACCAGTGGAAATAAATATTTCTATGATCATACATGTAACATGGCTGCCAATGATTAGTGACCCGACTGTTAGCATTGGTTGAGGGATTTACCCGACCTCAATATAGGAAAAATTCAAAAGGGAACATAAATAATATGGTAAAATATTTGAGAATAAAATGGGTCACTATCATAGTTGTGCTTTGTCTATAGAGCATGGGTTGAGCCTTAAATGTAAATATAACCGTGTTGGAAGAAATCAATCAAATTACAGAGAAGGGAAAATTCTTTAAGTGGGATTACTATGTTACTGACATAGTCAAGGTAGGTTCTTCATAACCATACAATGATTTGAAATGATACATGCCAATGGAAATATGAAAGGTAGTATTGTAGTATAAATCACCCAGATGTAGCCATCTAACCCATGTTTTTTGTTTCCCACTCGCATAGTTTCTAAGTATCCCTCCAACCATTGGTTCACATTTTTGGTTTGACCATTAGTTTGTGGATGATATCTTGTTCTAGGATTCAATTGTATTTCCACCAACTTGAAGTTTTCTTTCCAAAAAACACTCATGAACATGCTATCCCTATCACTAACAATATTCTTGGGTAGTCCATGTAATCTAAAAATGTCTCTAAAGAATAGCTCAACTACTTGTGAAGCAGTAAAAGTAGATTCAATAGCAAAGAAATGATCAAATTTGGTGAGTATATCCACCACAACAAAAATACAATCCTTACCAAGTTCCTTATGCAAAGCTCTGATGAAGTCCATGGAGATGCTTTCCCATTTTTGTTCTAGTATAGGTAAGGGTTGTAAGAGGCCAGTAGGAATTTTTTGCTCAACTTTGTTTTGATGACATATATTGCTTTCATTCACATACTTTAGAACATATTCCTTCAATCCTTTCCAAAATAACCTTTCTCTTAGATTCCTATATATTTTAAAGAAACTAGGATGGCCTGCTAAAGGGGAATCATGAGATGGATTCGAAAATTTTTGTTTCAAACTCAAACCATAAACTAAGTATATTTGGTATTTATAGTATATTAGGCCATTCAATACTTTGTACCTATCATCTCCCTTAGCTCCATCTAATAGTTCACAAGCAAGTCTATCTTTGGAATACTCTACCATTAGTATGGCTTTCCAATTCTTTTAAATGTCCATAAGGGAGAGTGAGGGTCTTCTAGACAATGCATCTGCTACAACATTATTCTTTCCCTTAACATATTTAATGTAAAAATAAAATCTTGAATCTTACTCATCCATTTTTGTTTCCTTTCATTGAGATATTTTTAGTTAAGGAAATGCTTTAAGCTATTACGATCAATTTTAACCAAAAAATTGTTCCCCACTAGATATTGTCTAAATTTGATCAAAGCATGCATGATGGCCAACATTTATTGTCATATATATAGTAGTTTATTTCATGTGGTTGTAGCTTCCTTCTTTCAAAGGCTATGGGATGTTGATTTTGAATTAAGCCTGCTCATATGCCTTCCCTTGATGCATTACATTCCAAGACAAATGGTTTAGAAAAATATGGTAAAGAAAACATAGGACAACTATTCATTTCCTCTTTCATTCTTTGGAAGGATATTTCTACATCTTCATCCCATTGAAAATCATCCTTCTTTTTCAAATCAGTGATGGGAGTTGTTAATTTGGAAAACCCCTTCACAAATTTTATATAGTAAGTACATATCCCAATAAAACCCCTCAATTCAGTGATGTTCTTGGGTGATGGCCAATAAAGAATGGCCATTATTTTCTCCAAGTCCACCTTTACACCATCTTTCCCAATAATGTGCCCAAGATACAAAATTTATGTCAACTCAAACTCACACTTGGAAAACTTAGCAAACAAAGACTATTCATGCAAAATTTTCAATACAAATTCTAAATGATGTAAATGCTCCTCCCATGTTTTATTGTAAATCAAAATATCATTAAATAAAACTAAAACAAACTTATGAAGTTGATTGGAAAATATTTTGTTCATGCATGACTGGAAATTTACAGGAGAATTGGTCAATCCAAAGGGAATGAAAAGGAATTCGAAATGACCATAATGACATTTGAAATCAGTTTTTGGCACATATCCCCTTTCATTCAAATTTGATGGTAACCAATTCTAGGATCCAAATAATTGATCCATGATTTCATCTATTTGAGGAATGGGGTCTCTATTCTTCACTATCTTCTTGTTTAGAGATTTTAAATCAATGCACACTCTTAAGGTTCCATCTTTTTTCTTCACTAAGACTATCGATGAAGCATGGGGACTTGAACTTAGCCTTGTGATTCCCAACTCCTAAATTTATTTGATATCCTTTTCAATATCATATGTAAACCTATTTGGGTGTTGGTATGGTTGCATTTTGATAGGTTGAGCACTTTCCTCCAACACAATGGCATGCTCAACTCCCTTGTATGGTTTCATTCCAAGGTGAAGGTCTCTAAAAACCTTTTCATACTTGTGAAACAACTTCCTTATATCCTTTAGACGTTCTAAAACCTTTATGTTGAGTTTGGGAGAAGTGATTAGAAATTTTGCATCCCATTCAATATCTCCATGTCTCAAATTGGATCTCATGTTGTGGGAGGACACCACTTGGGTAGGATAAGTGTGCATTCCCCTCACTAATATTGACTTTCCCTATGAATATTTAAACCTAATTTAAAGTACTTGGTAGTTCACAGTATGCTCTTCTATAGAGTACAACCATTAGACTCCCTAAACCGCAATTTTATCAGCAACATTCACTACATAAAATATTTCTGTAATAGTGTCATTTCCTATGGTAAGTTATAGGTTTGGAATCCATATGTTATAGTCCAAAGAATTGTTACCTAGAATGATGATTGTAAACCCATCAAAAATTTCAGTAGGAAGCTTTCTCCTCTCTACCAAGTCTGCATCAATGAAGTCATGGGTCTCTCCTCCATTCACAAGCATTGTAACTTTCATCCCTTGGACAACTCCTTTGCATATAAGGGTATGAAATTGAGGCACCCTTGATAGTACTTCCATATTCCCTATTTCATTTGGTGGATGATTTTCTTCCATTGTTTGATATCCTTCTTCTAGGGTGGCTTGTTGTGCTTCTTCCTCCATCTCCTCCTCATCATCAGAAAAAAAAACTCAATTAAATGTGCTTTCCCCTTAGCACATTTATGCTTGGGTACCAATGGTTGATTGCTTGTGAAACACAGTTTATTTCTCTTGAGCTCTTCCTTACTTTTTCCATCCTTCATATCCCTTCCAATTTAATATTTTTTACATGGTTTCTTATCATCTTTGAACTTGGAAGTAAAAGTAGGCTTGGGAGGATACTTTATCTTAGAGAGCACATTTTGCAGTTCTCTAGCCAAGTTCATGGCACCTTTCAAGATAGTTTATTTGTGGGATTTAACCAATCCTTTCAAAGGTTCATGCAATACTTTAGTAAATAGAAATAATATGTTATCCATGGAGATATCAATAACTATAACTGATAATTTTTGGAACTCTAACTTGTAGGCCTCAGGGGTTCCATTTTACTTCAGCTGCATTAATTCTTTGAAAGGAATTTCAGGGTCCTTTCGATCAAAATTTTCCACCAACCTATCAACAAACTCTTCATAAGAGGTTATTTGATCATGTAGTAATGTTTGAATTCCATGGAACCACTAATCATTAGCTTCTCCTTCAAGATGTAGAATAGCCATTTTTAAAGCGTCCTCTTCAACCATTGGATTCGGCTGAAAAAAAACATCTAATTTTTGTACCCAAGCACTACAATAACTTTGTGGAGAACCATCAAAGGTGGGAAGAGATATATTTCTTATGTTATACTTCAATTCTTGATTTTGAAAAGGGATTATGCTACCTCCTCTGGATTTGAGTTTGTTTGAGACATTGACGAATTGCTCGAATTGTAGAGTCCTCTTACACTCTTCACTCATATGTTTCCACTCCTATAAATATTACTTTATCACATAATTAGTGCTATGATCCTCCTTAGACTCAAGAAACTTGGGCATATTTTCTCTTGTTGTGCTCTTGAAGTCATTATGTCGATTGTGAGGCCTGGTCCTTGAGAAAATTGTTTCACTAGGTGTATTTTTCTCCTCAAGACGAGAGATACTATTGCCTCTTGCTGTCAATTTGCTCCCAAGTTGGATATCCATAAATTAAATAATTTTCAATATATTACTTGTTATATCCTCAAAAAACGGTTTCATGAATTGCCTAAACTCCTCTTTCTCATCCTTGGCCATTGCTTCAGCGAAACTCACTTCCTTTCCAATTTCTTCTTCTTCACTGAAGGTATCTTCGGTCTCATTTTATAGAGGTGGGGCCTCAATACTTGTTCTCATTAATTTTCACACCAAATATTTTCAAATACCATGCTCTAATACCACTTTAATGTCCCTACCATAAAGAGTTTTCCCAATTTGGTCTTTTTGGCCAATTTTGAACCTTAAACTAGTTACACCCAAACAACCCCAAATTCACTCAAATGATATAGAATTATATTTGGAAGGTATTTATAGGTATTATGACATCCTAATGAACTTGATAGTAATTTATACACTTTATGGATACATTAATATCTTTCATTAATAAAGGGGGGAAGAAAGGAAAAAATGCTGGTAAATTTGGTGTGAAACCCCCCACTAGTCTTCAACTCTTTTGATTCCCAAACATAGTACGAACCTCCCTAATATATGAATAATATATTTGTATGGATAAAGGAATTAATTATATTCCTAAATGAAACATTAAACCTGAAAATTTACTAGTTATTAATCCCCATTAAACAAAGAATTGTAACACATAATTGTTTTTTTGCATAAAGTGGACAATAGACATGAAAATTGTTGCATAAAACTTTGAAAAATACCCAAGGGGAATACATATATTAAATGGGAAATACATATTAAATTATTGGATTCTTTAATAGAGGAAAATAATCAGATAAATATTGATACCAAACAGATTCATAACTTCCACAAAATGTCCACAAATTTGCATATGGAAAACTAGTGCTATTAGGTGATTCACTTGCAAGTTTCACATGGTATACAAGAGTATTTCAAACTATGGATCACATATGATGTTACATACAGTATACATATATTATTATCCATCAATTATATCATAAAATCACCCTCCACAAGTTTTAGGAAACCATTAGTGTGCCATCATACTAAATCAATGGATATTGACAAGAGCATGGAAGAAGAGAAGATAAAAAGAGTTCTATGAGATAATTTCAAAATGAATAAGTGTTTGAACCTACATTAATACATACTTTAATATATTATAATAGGTATTAATGGCCTCTTATCCAACCATTTTGGATAGGAATCTTCCACATTCTAAGTTGGTTCAATAGCAGGGAGGATGAGCATCCACCGTGCAAGGACAAGCTAAGCACTCCAATAGTGAAAAACAAAAATGATCCAAAATATACTCTCATTGCTCAATGTCCTATTTTTTTAACTTCATTTGGACTCATTAGGTCAAATTTACCTCCAATATACTCACCCAACTTGATTTAGTGATTGATTCCTTCATGAAACACTTGTCCTCCTCATTCTTGCACTCCTTATTCCCCAATTCAAATTGGGCATATTGGATGACCATATCTCCCTATATGCACCCTCATGGTGGATATTTATAGCCCTAATATGTCATATATGTCATAGGTTTGCAATAAAGTATGAATTTGTCATATTTTTCATATATTCCTTCATCATTGTTGTCATGGATGCCATGGAATCTAGCTACAAGTGTGGCAATGCCTCTTCCTCTTCCTTGGGAGTTACTCTTCCACTCTAATTCAACCTTCCTCGATTCTTATCCCAAGTACGTTACCCTCCATATTGGACTCGAAGTGACGAGAGAATGATGCTAAGTGTAGTGGGGAATCTTGCCACATGTGGGCCCCACACCCTCTTATGCACCCTCATGACAAAGTGTCGGCTTATTTTTGTTTTATTATCATTTATTTCACCCAATTAATGTGAATTTGTAAGTATAATGTCAAATTAGGGTCTTGATCTCCCTTATTCCAAGTATTAATGTTTCTAACCCAACCTAGGAAACTAGTAGGTTAGGGGAATTTTTCCTCCATGAAAATTTATTTGGATGGGGACATTACAAATTCATATATCTTGCATCAAAGAGAAATATTCATGATACCATCTCATCATTTTGGTAGTTTATTTCCCTTGGAATCACAAGTGTCTCACATTCTTTATGATTTATTATGTTAAATGCTTCCTCACATTCCATTGGCCTCTCCTCTAAGTAATCATCCATAATCCATCTATATTTTACGCTAGTGTTTAATATACCATCAAGGAGACATAGCGCCAGGCCCTACCCCTAGTTACTTCCATTTCTCATTATTCATTCCACACATGTAGGTCAAAACTGCTTGGTTGCATTTTTTTTGGGTTCTTGCCTCCTTGCTTGTAATGTATCAAGATTATTTTATTATTTGTAAGAGACACTCATATTATTTTAATCCTAGAAAATTACTACATAATATCAACAAAATATTAAGGAAAACAAAATTGGGGTAAGTATCAATGCCTAGATTATTTCAACTTTATCAATTATCTATTTTCTTGGAAATAATTATTGTTGTCCTTATTCCAAGAATTTTGTATTGAGTCATCAGTGTGCATATGGAACACAGTATATTGTTCCATTGCATCCTACTCACCCCATTCAAATATGTCCCCTGATATTTACACCTACCATGTGTTTTACTTTTCATCTTGATCCTTGAGAATCCTCATGGCCTAAGGTTTCCTTCATTGACATGGTCTCTAGTACACCTTCTACATGAGTCATCATTCAAATTTTTGCAACTTGGCACATGCTTGGGATCAGTTAGTTTGTATTTTGGTCATTGACCATGCCAAATATCATTCATGCTTATTTCAAGGGAAGTCTTGAGTCTCATTTTGATTGTCCAACTTCTCCACATTTGTTAAAGTGTCAGTTTGTTACATTGTTTACTTGGTCATTCCTTTAGCTTGTTCTGGTATAAAAGGATTCCTAAATCCTATTTTCCAACAAACTTTCAACATTAACATCATATCAATAATTTTGGGGGGAATAGTTAAGAGGATTCTAATACCTTGGTCCCCATTTACATGATTGATGGCCATCTTGAGATTTGGAAGAGTTATGATCATTTCTCTTTAACTTAATCATCCTTCCCATGCTTAATGGAAATTCATTATTGCATTAAGGATTGTCATACACATTGGTGGTTGTTTCTTCTTAGATCCTTTTGAATATCCCCATACAAGCATGGATCTTTGTTTCAAGACCTCAAGTGTGAGTCATCCTCCATGTGAATCCCTACATGTTATGATACCACACCCTTTTGGAGTCATTTTTGTTACATTTATTTGCTCCCCTATGTGTCATTGTCTCATCACAAGATCATATATTGTTCACACTCTTTCCTAGAAATTGAAGTTAACTTAATCCATGTAGAAAGTGGTGTTCATATCTAGCCCCAATTTCCCATTTCTACTATTGTAACTTGCTTTGGCATCTTCATGAACATGGGTATGCTTGCCTCATTTGTAAATTAAATTATATCTACAGCTATCAAATTGTATTTGGCTGTATTGAAAGTGGCCTTCATTTCTTATCCTTGGGAAATCCTCCCTCCTTCATCGTCTCACCTTTCTCTCTTTTTATTTTTTCTAAAAATACTCATTTAGGACAGAAACACATAATCTCTTTCATCCATGAGATGCTCCTAACATCACACATCTAGGGCCAATTATTATCACCTTAATTTTTCTCACTCGTGACATTTGGGTGACCATACTAGAAACATAATCAATTCATATATAAGTTACATAATGCATAATATTAAGTCAATCCATGGCTATTTGTTCCCATTTAAGTAGGGATACTTTATTAGTTCACTACTTTGAGATTAGTGTGTCTTGATCATCTATCACCCACACAAGTCACTTGGAAAATTTTCCAAGATCCACACAACTTGTGTGAGGGAAAAAAATGAAATTCCACAATGCATTAAATACACAAATGCCTACTAATTGGCTAAGGTTGAGTACATATCAATGAGGAATTCTCTCCATACCTACTTCACTCATTAGATTGAATTAAATGTTCAGCTAACATGTGGAGTCTATCTCATGGAGGAAGTGAATTCACATTTGAACAAGGTTTACACACTTGCCTATAAAAGGGAGCCATTGGTTTATATTAAGGAGAAATTTATTGCCAGGGGAGGCAAATGCAGGTGGGATTATCTATGATCCCGGAGGAAACATAGTAATGTCTTACACCTAGGGAATTGGGCACAGAGCCAACAATAGAGCAGAATGGCTCACGCTTCTCCTAGGGATGGAATTGGAAAGACAAAACAACATCTCAAACCTCATAGATATTGGTGAATCAAAGCAAGTTATACAGAAAATGACAAATGGTTACAATCATGGTGCAGTCAAATTCAAAAGAATTTATGATCTTGTCAGTCGCCTCTCTGCAAAATTGCAACCTTCCTTCTTTCATATCCTTAGAGGAAACAAATTTGAAGTGGATAAGTATGCTAATATAGGAGACATGATTGAAATGGGATTAGCAATCATCAAGGGCCATGAAAAAACTTATTTCTATGTCCCTTAATACCCTAAGTTCTTGCATTAGGGTCGGTGACTCTGTTTGTCCCTCCCATTGTTTCCATTCTCAACCACTTTTTAGGCCTCAAGCGAACAACTAGCCAAGACAAAGGATAGGTGGTGTCATGGCACATGTGATGGGATTAAATGGTGGTACCACTGCTCAGTCCTATGTAGCGATGAAGAGATCGTCCACATGAGATTTGGTAGGAGGATTCATGATAAAGGTGGTTCTCCAGTATTCAGTCAACCATTGCGATTTTCAAGAGGAGTCTATCAGGCCCGGGCTCTAGTTCTTTGTAGAAGAAACTCAGACTCAACCTTCTTTTGTAGGTTCCCTTCACGGTGATGTTTTAGATAGTGGATGGCTTAATCCCTTGCTAGTTCAGTTCACCTACTCGGTGCTCACGGATTCTTGCTCCATCTCCATTGAAAACAACTACAGAAGTTGACCAACATGAACCGGTGTATCCATTGTCAATAAACCCTGAAAAATAATCACCCAATGGAGGAAAGATCCGTTGTTCAACCAGCCCATGGATCGGGTGAAAAGAAGAAGCAGTAGCTCTAGCTTGTCATGTTTTTTTTAATGTTTTTTTTTACATTTCTTAATAGTCGGTTTGTTCATCTTTACCCAACGATGGGTACTAGATATTTAATAAGGCCTATAAGACCTTTTTGAACAGTGTAATTAGTTTTGATATTCTAGTACTTTCTCTGCAAATCAGTCTGTCAAGCAGACCCTTCTTTTTGTATGCATGGTTGTGCACAACCTCTTTTATCTAATACAGTATATTCTACGGTCTCTGTTAAAAAAAAGGAGAAATTCATTGCAAAATTATGTTGAAGGAAAGATTTTGTAGACCATAACTATTGCTCTCTCATTTCTTCCATTCTTTCCGACTTCCTAGCTTGTTTGAGCATTAAGGATGAAATGAACCATCCCAAAAGAGCTTTGGAGCCCATATACTCCAGAGGTGATAATTTTTGTTTATTGCCTTTCCACTATATATTGATGAGTATTATTACTCTTCTAAATATTATGCAATTTGAAAGGTCTTTGGTTGTTAAATTTGTAGTTTAACCATGCTTGTAACATACCCGAAACTGAAATATATATATATTATTTCAGCAAAAATATTATGTTAATTTTTATTGTAGAATTTTTGACCAAGTGGGTCAAGGATGACTGTAATTGAAGAATTATTTATTTTAATAATTAATAAAAGGAGACGCCTATTTCAGGGGAGACTATTAAATGAGTGTTCACTTCCCACTAGGAGGAAGGACCGGCTATAGAAGGATGGTTGACAAGTGGTAGCACTGACATTCACTTTCTAGCTGTTGCAGGAGCATAAACCCTAAAAAAGTGGTCATGTTCCCTAAGAGGGGGAACTGAGTTGGGTGGCTCATTAAATTCCAAAACTGACCCAAAGACCTAGGCAATCTTATATAAACCATCAAATTGAGCAGGAGGCTCACCACTCATTCTAATTTTGGAGAGAATGAACTTTGTGATTGCTGCAAACGGAAAAGTCAGGCACACAAATAATTTGATGAGGGGATAACTATAGTGATTTGTTGAGTTAAGACTGTCAATGAGTGCTGAGTTGCATTGCAGAAGGATGTTGTGTAGTAGAGATCTCTGTCCTAGTGGTGCAGTGAGCAAGCTCGGGGGTCCTAAGCAAGTGATTTGGTTGCTTCAGGAAAAGGTTGGGTGGAATAGTCTCCCTTGGGTGTTAGTTCCCTTTCTGCAACACATCCAGGTTTCAACTCTATATATGTAATACACTATTTACTTCTGTTTGACTAAGTTGAAATTATTTCCAAGTATGATTATAGTTAAATAATTATTTTTCAATGATTATTTGGATGAAGTAATTGCATGGAAACTGATTGAAAAAGAAATGAGTTTAAAAAATTTCTCCTGTATTTTTCCTCTCACCGAAGTGACGCACTCTAGTACATGAAGATATAAATTATGTTGAATAGTAGTATCAGAATGATCGAATAAATATGTATCTTCCTTGTTTCAGAGAATATGAGTATTTATGTAAACTATTTACAATTTTTTGTTAGTTGGAAGATCTGGTATTTAGTTTAAAAACAAGTTACGGCTCTGATTCCTTTTATATAAGCATTTACAATTAATACAACCGAAATTTTATTTACAGTACAAGTGTAGGAGCTAGAATATATTGCAGACTCTTTTATTTTATATATAAATAAGTTATTTTTTTTCCTAAATTCCCTATCCTCTAACATCATAGCAATTTAAGGGATTAGATCCAAGTTCATCCCAAATACTCTATTTATACTAATCTCGTAAAGACCAATTTGTTTTTCCTTAATCAATTCAAGTATTAAACGAGAATAACCAGAGTTCACTTAAAATCATATTAATGCTAAATGAAACTTTTAAAGTAACACCAAGTTGAGATAATCGACAAATATTAGCATTGGATACAAGATTCTGATTTAAACTGGTGTTGTTTTTGCAATATTTATCTACAAAACAAAATCTCAAACAGTCTCTTGACTTAGTAAAATTATTTAGACGAAATTGAATAATAATAAGAGTAAGGCTTTACATTTTTAAAACAAAACAATGAAAACCTAGAACTACATAATTGTTGATCCAATAGAATAATAACACAAATTACAAACTGTCTTTAATATAATTCATAAGAAATGAATGCTAGTATGGTTAAACTAAGATCTGAGCGCGCAGGAAGTTACTGTAAATTCTCATAGAAATGAATACTAAATCTAAGGGAAGAAAATAGTACAGGCATGAAGGACGCTCTCTTAAATTATTATTTGGAAGGACAAAGACTCCTTGACCTTTCCTTTATAATATTTCTAGGTTTAAAAAAATAGGATTATAACCTCATCGTCAAACTCCTCTAGATCTTTGTAAGTAATTTTCTAGTTTATAAAGGAATTGGAGACACTTTTTAATTTAAACTGCATACAAACACCCGAGCATCACTCCACATAAAATAGAACCATATAATGTTTACAATAGAGGAATCTTAGCCAAAATATAATCGACAATAAGCTACATAGTACAACATCGTTTATACTGTTTTATCCATATTCTAACTCATTATTTTATCCATAAACAGTGAAGTATGGCGACATTGGCTTTTAACCCAAAGAACAATATCAAGTAAAAATTATTTCAAAATTAATCTAGAGATGATCTTAAGTATTAAAAACAAAATCTAAGCAAGACGTAAAGCCCTCATGGGCCTTACCCTGTTAACAATATTTTTACAAAGTTTTCCATTAAAAGCTGAGGCAAAACTTAAGTTCTCTTTTACACCTAGAATAAGAGGATTTTTATCATGCATTGAATGGTCTCAAGGAAAAAACTCAACGCTACTAGTGGTTAAATCTCAGATAACAAGAATGTGCTCAAAGGTGGTTTTCTATGCCCGAAAACAATTTTATTACAAAGTGGCAGAGTCATCTAAGGACTCCACATATTTTTTAATTTCCAATGCAGTAAAGAAATTACATTTGTACTAAGCGATAAATCGCTTCCACATCATCAACAATACCAAGTGGAAACCCCAATGCTAATAAAACTCACCGTGAAAACCTAGTATGGAATCTCCATATCCATGCAGCCTGAATGACAGGGGTCTTACCTGTTAAGAGAGGCCTTCTCGACGAAAGCCCAAAAATTCCTTTTCTTCACAGAAAAGATTCATGCACATGCATTCTACAGACTGGGAGTTAGAATACCTTTATTTTCATAATGCAATAGAAAAATAACCAAGAATATGGTTACTGTTAACATTTTACCTTCTTAGATTTTCGAAGGTTCCAGTTAGCACAGCTTGGGTAAACTCCATCCACAAAAACTTAGACTTAAAATGGTAAGGGTTGAGTTCGATGGTTTTCCATTGTTTTGTCACACACAATAGAAGTAGTAGGGTCAAGTAGTCGAAATCACTCGAGAAAATCAGGGAACAATTGAACTCCTCCAAGACTCTATTGAAAGGTTTAGCACCGTATTCCATATGCATTAAAACTTCTAGGGTTTTACCACCCATCTGATGATCGACAGCTGGAGGACGTATTAGAGTCACTTGGCCTATCTTAAAGGCATATCTTGTCCTTGTTGATATCGACATTAAAATAAATTGTCCTAACGTCACCTCAAACTAAAAACCAAATACTTGACATAACATACTACGATGGGGATTGGAGAAATATTATAGTTTGTATTATAGTGTAATACCTGTATTGAGTTACAACCCTTTCACTTGGCTTATGTTTGGGTACACAGGGTACTCCCACAGGACATAACACCAAGAGCAACCGCTTCACACAAATAGATCACAGATCAATACACCAATGTTTGTCACGTGGTTAAAACCCTCGAGAGGGAAACAGTCCATGGCCCCAGCCAAATAGCTACTTGGAGCAATTTATTATGCAAAAGAAAGAAAGTTACATGAGCTTCTCATAATCGATCAACTAGCCAAGGACCCTCTATGCTCTTTAAATAGAGATCATAGACCAATCGGGTGTTAAGCCATGGATCAATGGTAGGTATGATCTAAGAGAAGTTGAACCGTCGGATCACTCTATGTCTAGAACATATTGTGATCGTTGGATTAGAATATTTACAAATGCATACTAATGCATACTAAAGAAACACACTTTTACCTAACAGATATATTACAGAAGTTGATCTTAACTAACTCCTAAGTGTCTAAATATCCTAACACCCCCCCTTAAGAACAACTTGGGATAGGATTGAAGGATTTACAAAAGTGAAACTATTAGGAGAAGGAAGGAGGCATTAGAGCCTATCCCCCCTTAAGGACACATTCCTGAACTCCTAACATAGATCGAAGTTTAGAAAACTTCACTTCTGTAAGAGACTTGGTGAAGATGTCTGCAACTTGATTATCTGTAGGGCAATAGAGTACTTCAATAACACGATCATGAAGAAGATTTCTGATGAAGTGCATGTGTAGCTCAATGTGTTTGTTGTGCTGATGTAGAACTGGATCTTTGTCAAGCTTGATGGCACTTTGATTATCGCACCAAAGTGGAGTAGGCTGTCGCTGCTCGAATCCAAACTCTGAAAGGATCTGTCGAAGCCATAAAGCTTCCTGACTAGCATTAACTGTAGCTCAATATTTTGCTTCTGCTAAAGAAAGAGCAAGAGCTTGTTGTTTCTTACAAGCCCAAGTGACAGGTCCAGATCCCAGACTGAAAACATAACCTGCAATAGACTTTCGATCATCAGGATCACCGGCCCAATCTGAATCAGTGAAACCAACCAACAAAGGTTTCCCCCCTATACTGTAATGAATCCCAAACTGAATTGTACCTCGAATATATCGAAGTATTCTTTTTTTTGCTTTCCAGTGACTTTCATGAGGAGTTTGCATATAATAGGCAACATGACCAATAGCAAAGGAAAGGTCAGGACAGGAATGAGTCAAGTATAAAAGACTACCAACAAGCTGATGATACAAGGTGGCATCTACTTCAGGGGAAGTACAAGTGGTAGAAAGCTTGACTCCAAACTGGAAGGGAGAAGGGGTTGGTTTACAATCTTCCATGTGGAAGCGATGAAGAAGGTCACAAGCATACTTAGACTGGGAAAGAAAGATTCCTTCTTTGGTTTGCAACACTTGGAGACCAAGAAAATAATGTAAATGTCCTAAGTCTGTCATTTCAAAATTTTTCTTAAGACTGGATTTCACATGGGTTATAAGTTTAGGGTCACTACCAGTAAGGATAAGATCATCAACATAAAGAACAAGTATGATGAGATGGTTTCCTACTTTCTTGGTATAGACATTGGGGTCAGAATGGCATCTAGAAAAACCAATGTCAAGGAGAAAGCTATCCATTTTGGCATACCAAGCTCTAGGAGCTTGCTTAAGGCCATATAAGGATTTCTTAAGGAGAAAAACAAGGCTAGAGTTATTCTGAACATATCTAGGAGGTTGTTCCATGTAAATTTCCTCATGTAAATCACTATGTAAGAAGGCAGACCTGACATCCATTTGATGGACTTCCCAGTTATGTAAGGCTGGAAGGGAAAGAATAAGGCGGATGGAGTTCATTTTTTCTACAGGGCCAAAGGTTTCATTGTAGTCAATCCCTTCAACTTGGGAAAAACCTTTGGCAACTAACCTTACCTTAAGTATTTCAACACTTCCATCTGATGCATACTTAGTTCTGTAGACCCATTTACATCTAACAAGTTTTATTGCTTTTGGAAGAGGAACAAGATCCCAAGTATCGTTCGCCATTAAGGAACGATATTCTTCATCCATAGCTACATCCCAATTTGGATTTCCTGAAGCTTCTGGAAAAGTTTTTGGATCATGATTCTCAAAAACTTGAGCTAAAAGAGAAGAGGCTCACTGAAACTGAGAACATGTTCAACGTTGATCTCTAGGATCACTGGCAAGATCACCAGCTACTTCACATGTTGAACGGACCCATCGAGGAAGTATTGGTGCTGGTGCAATTGGAGGAACATGAGCAAGCGGAGGTCATTAGAGGAAATTTGGGGTCTAAAATGGGCCTTATAAGAAAACGTGCCAAAATAAGTTTTTGTGAGTTAGAATTCAAGAACCAATAGAATTTCAAT
>LPNX010202744.1:0-15914 GCA_001517045.1 Pseudotsuga menziesii
TACTCATAAAGTCAGGCTTAAGGGGGGGTGTTAGAATAATCAACCCATAGTATTTACCCACTTAGACATTAATTCATTTATTTTGTCTTATTTGCCTAGGCCATGAGTCCCACCATGTGCAAGTTGCTAATTGCCTATACATAGAGGTCAAACTTGACATTATTGACTCATGGAGCGCTTGGGAAAGCCTTAGGAATCAAATCTGCTTTATTCCTAGCCTCCTAGGCGCCCATCTGCTTTTTCTGCTTTATTCCCTGCTTTTTCAGTGTTTTAAGGCACATAGGAAAGCAAGACTAGGTGAGGTGAATCAGCTTTGTTGCCTCTTCCTCCTCCACTCTTTCCTCCATGCAAAAGCATGTATGAGCTGCCATTTGACCACTCTTTAGCTTGCCCATGTGCCCTTGCTAATTCATGGGGTCCTTGATAGATTTGGGATCATCTTTTTACACCTATGGGGGATTTTCCTATTTTGGGTAAGCCTGCTTTATGCTAGATTTGGATGCTTCCTTATGCATTCGATTTGCTCATGTATTCTATATATTCAGCAGCCTATGTTATTATAGGGTTGGCTATTGTACACTCAGTTAATATAATTTTTTGTTACAGCTCCATATTCAGTCTCCATTGTTGATAATTTTGCATGATCAATTGTTAATTGTTGTGGGTGAAATTAATCTACTGCAGGCCTGAATTTCTACAAAACTCTGAATTTAAAGTCATCTTTTTAAAAGAATTTTCTGAGAAAGAGATTGAAGCTTTAGAGGTCAAAATACAGGATTTGTCATTTCAAAGCCCTTTTCAGTTGTCTTTCGATATCAGGATTGAGAATAAGGACGAGTTTAATAATTCACAACTGAGAAAATGGTATGACCCAGTAGCTGACTACATCAAGGAATTTATCAATTCAAGGTTTTAGTATACATTATATGAAAAGTCTGAAAATCAAAATTGCAGACATATGATGATTGTTGTTCCTGTCTTCATTTTGCTCATACACAGATCAAGATTTTCATTAAGTATTCAGATACTTGTTTGGATTCACTAGAAACATGATTTTACCTGATCAAAAGAAAGTAGTTTTTTATTAGTGTAGAAGCTGTAAATAAATAAGCTTGATGCTTCAAGCATTTCTTTAAATTTTGGACAGTGTGATCATATGGTTGTGAGAAGATTATTTCAGTTTTTAGAGTAGTTTAAAGATTCAGCCATTGGTTTGTTAAGTAGCAGAGATTTGTGATGAAGACTCCAGCCCAATTGAAACAAGGCACTGGTATTTCTTATTTTCAAAAGCCGTGAATGGCAGGACAGGGTGTAGCTATCAGAGATGGTTTCATTGGAAAGGCACAGGTCTACTTGTTCTTGGCAGCTCACAGGGAGCATGCCATCCCCAAATAGAGCCAGATGTTATCTCTGAGAATGTCCAAATGGATGATTAAAGTGGGTAAGTGATTCGACGATATTTTCAATTTTGAAAAAAAAAAAATCCCATCACGTAAGTGCTAGTGCATTCCGAGGTGCCAAGATGTCAAATGTTTTCTCCGAAGGCTACTGAATTCATACAAAGCTGTTTATTAAAGATATGTGTGCTCCATGTGCTTAATCCACACCAGCAATAAAGAGTGGGACGAGTCGAATGCAATATGTTTAAAGGAAAACACTAGTGTGCTGAAATTCATTGCCCATTAGCCTCTAAGCGTTCAGCTTTGTGCTCAAGGCTCATTGATCTAAAATTCAATTAAAGTAAATAGTTACTTCCATTTGAGATTTAATCTAAATAATCTAAAGCCGATTGTTGTTCAAATCACAAATTGGAACAATTACGTGGAAGAGACCCATGTGTTGTTTAATGGAAGTAACACTTGATAATATGAAGGGTTTGAAATCTATTTTGTTGTGTATAAACTCTCATGCATAGAGAAATGAAAGTGCTCGCAGTCCAATGTTCAGTACCAAATACATATGCTTACAGGATCCTACAGGTGGATAAATATAAAGTGTTGGATGTCAGTGGATAAAGAACGCGGTAAATAAGAATTACAAGCATTGAAATCCTTCAATGAATAGGTGGCAATTGACAGCTCAATAACAAATCCATATTCTTATGCATTGAGCACGCACCA
Source organism: Pseudotsuga menziesii (assembly GCA_001517045.1). Lineage (NCBI taxonomy): Eukaryota > Viridiplantae > Streptophyta > Pinopsida > Pinales > Pinaceae > Pseudotsuga > Pseudotsuga menziesii. The sequence goes on from LPNX010202744.1 coordinate 2,121, forward strand.
ACGAATGAAGAATCAACTGGCAGTTAACAGAGTCCTTCCAGATTTGTAGTGATTTGGGCAGAAGATCGATTTTCAGATTACCAGTCAAAAGGATCATTTCCAGAATTTCAAGGCATGAATACAGGGTATCCAATTAACATGTGGCAGCAGGAGGAATTTATTAAAGAAACAAATACATAAATATTGATTCTTCTTCTTGGATTCAGTTACAGAATTTGCAGCTGGCGATTATCTTCAGGATCGATTTGTATGAATCAAAGGAATAAAGTAAATGCAATGTACCAAGTAACTCGTATTTCTGTATTTAATCTAAATGCAAAGATGGCCCAGCGCTTATGCATCCTTGTCCTACTTCCACAACTTAGGGAAGACATCAATAAAAATAAGCGACTTCATTTTGCATTATACCAAGCTTTGAAAAAGTCATTGTATAAGCCACCGGCCTTCTTCAAAGGCATTCTCTTGCCTCTCTGTCAGTCACGTATTTGCAATCTGCGGGAAGCTTTCATTATTGGAAATGTCATTCAGAAAGTCTCAATTCCTTCATTCTAGTGCCGGTCTAATGAAAATAGAAGAGATAGAGGCATTTGTCCAAATTTAAAACCTTCGCGTGTCAATTACCCGCAAGTTCAGGTTTATGAAGACTGGTGTCAATTAAAAAATGATGCAAATGGCAGACTTTTTATGTTCTATCTACAAAATCAGCAGTTAACCAAAAGTTCCAAAATCCCGGGATGGTATTGATCGTTTATGCACAGGAATTCGATTGGTGGCAGAGTATTCCAAGGGAAGAGGATTAGATTCGTTTCTTTAGGCATGAGGTGGCCTTTTGATTCAAATCCAGGAAATTTCACTAAAAAAGATCTTATGATGCCTTGTAACAGATAAAAGATTGCTTCTATATTTAGTTGTATGTTAAATCTTATCCGAAGAAGCTGGAAATAGCTCAGAAATTGTAATCATTATAAATTGGATAATTGATACTGGAAGAAAAGGTGAGGTCTCGTGAAGGGGACTGGGAGGTTGGCAGTTTTGGGAGGAATGCTTGATCATTTGTAAGCACACCTGTGTAGCATGAGCATTTTGCAGCTTCAATGACAGGTTCTAGTTTTGAATAAACTTGATGATGATTTGTCCTTGTGTTATATAAATTGTCTCTCTGATAATTCTATTATGTATATGGTCATTCATATTCCATTACAATAATTCTTATCGTGAGATGACAGTTATCTTTTTATTTTTACAAACATTGACAGTTTCACTTCATGATTTAGGATCATAGTACCTGGATATTGAACTTTGTGATTGATTTCATGTTATACAGCATCTGTTTGATTTTCTTGCAGCTCTGATTCATACCAGCCTTCACTTAAATGCTTTGATCTTTGTATAAATACTTGTATTTACCAATTTGTGACATATACCAATTTTCTTTATTGTAAATTGTGTGATGTTTTGATTTTATACCAGAACTGTGTAAGCTGTACAAACAAGTAATACTAGCCTAGTGCCTTCTAGTACTGTAAGTTCCATTAGCCCTAGTTTGATACCAGCCTGTGTTTTCAATTTGATTTTATTTGATTTATGCATTTTTGAACAAAAATTTCCTTAAGCTTGAATCCCGTAGTCTAGGTTCAACTTTAAGGATAACACTTCCTGTAGATAGGACACTTGACTTTGGGATATGGCAAAATCAACTCTCATATTAGTTTGTTTTGTTGTAGTTGTCTAAACTTCTATCTAGGAAGTAGATTATTGTGCTTGAGCTACTTCATGTTTCTTAGCTCCTAGGGTCTTCTCCTTTTGCAGTGTGGACACTTGGACCTTTAACTTGATTTCCTCTTTCTTCCAAGGTTCCATAAAAATATTATTTTCTCTTAGTTCACTCTGTAGCTTTATTTTTTCTTCCTCCAAAGTAGAAATCTCAAGAATTTTGACATTCTTAGCTTATGGAAGCTTCAATTTCTTATTTAAGGACAAAATTTCTTGTTCTTTATCTTTGATTAGCTTAACCATAGGGGGTGCCTTCAAATGATTTTGATGACAATTAAACTATTCTCTTCTCCAACTCCTTGATCTTATTGAATCTTGTAACACCCTCGTTTTGATTCTGTTTGCATTAAATATATACGATGTAAATATTGTATGGAATCATGGCAAAGAGCTCAAGGCCAAGGCCCTTCCATTGATTGATGTTTTGTGTATAGGTGATCAAGGTTGATGCCTACATTTTATGGTGCTAAGTCAGGAACAATATATAATTTTGGACATCATATAAATACGCAATTTAATTAAAAAAAAAACCACAACCAGCTATGTCAATGGAACAAATAATGAGATGGGGGCATGATTTCCTAAGGATAAGGGGGGGGGAATGTTTAAACTTGTGCCATTTTGGGGAAAATCCATGTGTCAAAAGGAAACACTGAAAAATGTATGCCCATTCCCCTCATGCACTTTTGTTTTCATCTTCCCTCATGTTTGGGGAGCAGTGGGACGTTTTGATCATCCATCCTTCACGTTTTCAGTTTTTTTTCCTTGTTGTGGATGCCTAGTTGATCATCTGGCTCTCACAAAAATGTCATGACCCATTATGATCATTCTCTATTCCATTATGTTCATGCCCATTGTGCGTTCATTTTTGGCTGGCAGAACCGTGTTTTGATCGGGGTTGTTCGCCTATTGTTACCATCCTCAGTGTTGTTGTGCAATCGTATCCTCTGTCACAGAGTGAGTGGAAGCCTATTTTTAGGTGTTGACATTGTGGTTTTTTGTGTGTGCATATTTTTTCCCTGGTCTGAACTAGTTTGGAGTGGAATTGGATCTAAACTAGCTTGATAAACCTAGTGTAGGAAGGAACCTCACAAATAAATCTAGAGGGGTCGGTTTTCTTCTGTGCACACCCTGAACAACACTATAATGGAATGCATAGCCTGAGGGACTGTGTAGAAGAGAAGGGGATGATTCCTTGTGTTGGGTGTGTAGATGTTTTAGGATCCAAGCCCGGTTTAGGGTAGGTGTCCATATCTCGGTGGTTGAGCTCACTAACTTAGCAGTTCAAGTTTTCCAGCTCCTTTATAGCCTGACAAACCCATATGTTAGTTGGCTTGGCTGGTCCTTAATGTGAATGTTGGCTTGAATGATTGGCTTGATAAAACTAGTAGTATATTGACTTTTTTGTTTGAAGCCTTATAAACCCAACTGTGTTTGCTTGGTTGAGTTTGTTGTATCCTTGGCTATGTGTGAACCTGCTAGTGTTCCTTATTCCTTGTGGGAATCATGCCTGGCTCGGGGGTGGCAGTGATGCTGAGAGATTGATGAGAGCACTAGCCTATGGTTGGGTGGAATGTTGCAGTGACGTATCTGGTTGTGGAACAAAATTCTTTCAAAGATAAGTATCTCTTTGTTAATATCTTAATTTGTAATTGCTTAATGAAATATGATGAACATGCCTAATGTTTTGAATTGATGAATTTCTTTTGTTGTATAATTGCAATTGTATCCATATGTGTATGTTTTCTTTCAATGATTTTTTATGGGGCTTAGATGGCCGGATTGGTGATGGCCTAAATGATCAAATCTGCCCAAGACTTCTGTTAACAAGTTGGATTTCTTTCTACAACTTGCGATGCGGGATGCGGGATGCGGAAACTTCCTTCGATAAATTCTGTTCCCCGCATATTTTCCTTCCACAACTCTCCTTTCCACATGCAGGATGCGGCATGTGGCTTCATGATCTCTATTTACACAAATGATTGTTTCCACAATGGTCTATTCCACATGCGGGATGTGGGATGCGGAATGTGGGACCACAATTTCCATATTTCACCGATTCTGCAGACTCAAGCTTTTCACACCATTCATTTTTGCGGTCGATTCTCAACCTTTGATCTGATCCTAGATGAGGATCAAATTGTGACTGTCAATTTCAATTGCGATTTTCTTTGTCATTCGATCTCCTCTGGGATTTTTCTTCGTAGATCGTCGAATTGAGCACTGACAGAACCAATTTCTCTACTATTGGGAAGTTAGATAATTTACACAGAGTTGAATATATTGAACTTCGAGATGGATGCTCCTGCAACAATCAGAGCAAGAAGTTATGGTCACTTTCTCTCTCTGGTGGATGGGAGGGGATGGGATAGTGTGGTATCAGAGCTGTGGGTTGTAGCATTAGGCCTTAATGTGCCAAGATGAACAATTAATAGAGTTGTTGGTAAATTGTTTTTACTTCTAATTTTATTATGTGGCTAACAATTTTATTTATTAACACATTTTGCAGAATTATAGTCACCCTCAAAGGGCAGCATTCCAGATAGTGCAGTTCGGTAAAGTTTGTTTGGCTGAGCCATGAGAACCAACATGTATGATGATGGACAAAACCCCAATGATTACATGGAAGATGCTATGGGTGAAAATGTCCGAATTGGAAATGCTAAGACTAAGTCTAATGCGAGGAGGTTTCAAGATACTCCCCCATATTTTGCAGCCACCATGAAAAGCCTAAGGGTGGAGATGAAAAGTAACAGGGCAGATAATGAAAGATTGGTTAAGGCTTTGGAGGAGCAGAATCATATGAATCCAGCCATGCTACAAAGTTTGACAGACATTCAGAGGCAGATGAACTATGGGGACTGGATAGTGAGACCAAAAGGAAGTAAGAGCACTGCTAGAGGAAGAAAGATATCTCCTAGTGGGTCATCTAACTCTGAAGGATCTATGGGTGGTCCAAGTTCTTCTTCTCACTAGAATAAGAGAAAGAGGCGCTACCAGAACTGTTCACATCATGAATTTAAGAAGGAAAAGCCTCCTACCTTCAATGGTGAGATAAAGGATGGTTAAGAAGCTGAAGCTTGGCTTCTTGGGATGAGGAAATATTTCCAAGTCCAAAACTATTCAGGAAATATGAAGGATAGAGTATCCATCTTCAATTTGATTGGAAGGGCATCCATATGGTGGGAGGAATTCAGGAAAGTGAAAAATATTATTGAAAGGAATATTGTGTGGAAACAGTTCCAGAAGTATTTCAAGTAGAAGTACCTCTCTAACAAGTAATATGATGATAATATCAAAGAGTTCCATGAGATGAGATTGGGAGAGTAGACCATGGAAGAGTATGCAACTAATTTCTTGGAACTGTTGAGGTATGTCAGGTACATCAAATATGAGAAGGTGAAAATCTAGCGTTTCCTCAGTGGATTTCCTCAGTCTTACAAAGACATAATTGAGTTCTATGAACCTAGAACTTTGGAAGAAGCGATAAGGAAAGATAAGTATATCTATGAGCAAAGGAAAGGAAAACCTGATTATCATAAGACATGGAAGGACAAGAAGAATGAGAAGTATGATCAAAGGAAAAAAGGTTTCAAACATTCTAACTTCAGGAATCACTGAAAGCATCCATCCCAAGTTGATAAGTAGCCAGCTAGAGTGGTGGGAGAAGAGCCAAGAGATCCACAACAGAACATATCACCACTCCAATGTTGGAAATGTGGAGGACCCCACATACGCAGAAATTGTCCACTTAAGAATGAGAATGCAAGGCCATCTTACAACATTCAAGAGGCAAAAACAATGGGTCAAGTAGAAAGGGTCATCCCTAGAATCTATGCAGCACTAGAGGACCGTTCGGAAGATCACCAGTCAACTATGGTTGAAGTTGTAGGTAAGATTGTTGAGCAATCTGTTTCTATTTTGATTGACCCTAGTTCTACTCACAGTTACATTGCTCCTAGAGTAGTGGAGATTGGTGCTTTTAAGAAAGTAAAGCATATAAAATCATGGTTAGTTCAGCTAACCACTAGAACTAAGAGAAAGGTTAGTGAAGTGGTAGAGAAATTCCCATTGGTGATGAATGGATTGGCCACTTGTGTAGATCTGAGTGTTCTACCACTTGCTTCCTATGATGTTCTCATTGGAATTGATTGGTTAGAAGCTCACAGGGTAAAGCGCGATTGCTATAATAGGACTTTTGAATGCATGGATGAAGAAGGGAGCCCAATAGTTGTAAGAGGCATTCTAAAGGTGATTTCTCTTAGGCATATTTCAGCAATGAAGTTGAAGAAGTTTTGTAGGAAGGCATGCAGAGTATATGCAACTCATGTTTTGGAAGCAGCAGAGAATGAAACTATTAGGTTGGAGGACTATCTTGTATTGCAAGAATTCAGGGATGTTTTTCCTGATGAGATTACAGGGCTTCCTCCAAAGAGGGACATTGATTTCACAATTGAACTTGTGCCAGGAGTAGCACCAATGTCTAATACGCCCTACAGGATGAGTGCACCAGAAATTCTAGAGCTGAAGATGCAGTTGCAAGAGTTATTGGAGAAGAAGTATATTAAGTTGAGTGTGTCTCCTTCGGGAGCACCAGTTCTATTTGTGAATAAGAAATATGGTACACTCAGATTGTGTATTCACTATAGACAACTCAACAAATCCACTGTGAAGAATAAATATCCTTTTCCTAGAGTTGATGACCTCTTTGATCAAATGAGAGGAGCAAAGGTATTTTCCAAGATTGACTTGAGGTTTGGTTACCATCAAGTGAGAATCAAGGATGAAGACATTCATAAGAGAGCCTTCAGAACAAGGTATGGACGTTATGAGTTTGTAGTGGTACCATTTGGTCTCACCAATGCACTAGCTACATTTATGTGCCTTATGAATAGTGTCTTCAGTAGGTATTTGGACAAGTTTATTCTTATTTTCCTTGATGACATTCTTATTTATTCTAAGAATGAGGAAGAGCATGAAGAGCATCTGATATTGACATTACAATTGCTCAGGGAGAATCAGTTGTATGCAAAGTTGAGCAAGTGTGACTTCTATAAAGATAGAATTCAGTATTTGGGTCACATTATCTCATAAGAGGGTATATCTGTGGACCATGACAAGATTGAAGACATTATGAATTGCCCTACTCCAAGAAATGTGATAGATGTAAGATATTTTATGGGACTTACAGAATACTACAGGAGATTCATTGAAGGATTCTCCAACGTTGCACATGCCATCACTTCTTTGCAAAGTAAGGGGATAAAGTTTAAATAGAAATCGAGGTGTGAAGAAAGCTTCCAAAAATTGAAGAATCTTCTCACAAGTGCACCAGTCTTGAAAGTTCCCTACCCAGAGAAATATTTTGTGGTGTGCACTGATGCATGCAGTCAATGACTTGGAGGAGTTCTTATGGAATACAACCACATAATATGTTATGAGTCGATAACGTTGAAGGAGCATGAGAAGAACTATGCCACTCATGACCTAGAACTTGCAGCAATAGTACATGCTCTCAAGATGTGGAGGCATTACTTGATGGGAAGAAGATTTGAGATAAGGATAGACCATTGTGGTTTGAAGTATTTGTTTAATCAGCCTACTCTAAATTCTAGGAAAGCTATATGGCTGGAGTTTTTATGTGAGTTTAATTTTGAAATCAAGCACATAAAAGGAAAAGAGAATAAGGTAGTTGATGCACTTAGCAGGATGGTGCAAGAAATGCATGTGACATCTCTTAGTATTTGCCAGTCAGATTTGAGACGGTAGATTGTTAATCATGCTGCTGAAGATGAATTGTATGCGCAGGTCAAGGACAAGTTGCGGCAGCAAAGCCTTGAAAAGAAGTATGAGTGATATAAATTAGAAGAAGATGGACTCCTTACTTATAAGAATAGAATTTATATTCCAAGTGTAGTAGATTTGAGGAGTGTTTTTATGGATGAGATCCATCAAGCTCCATATTCTGGTCACCTAGAATATCAGAAGATAATTTCTACAGCTAGAAAGCAGTACGTTTGGCCAGGAATGAGAAAGGACATGGCTGAATATATTCAAGGTGCATGAAATGTTAGCAGGTGAAGGTTGAGCATCAACACCCAACGGGTTTGTTGCAACCCTTTCCAATTCTGGAATGGAAATGGGAAGTTATTTCCATGGATTTTATTATAGGATTGCCAATGAATTGGATATAACATGATTCCATCATGGTTTTGGTGGACAAGTTGACAAAGGAAACACATTTTATATCGGTTAAGTCTACACATAAGACTGATGACATTGTAAAGATATTCATGAAGGAGATTTTCAAATTGCATGGATTTCCTAAGGAAATATTCTCTAACAGAGATGTCAAGTTCACTTCCAATTTTTGGAAGGGATTGTTTGTAGATTTGGGTACAAAGTTGAAATTCAACACTTCCTACCATCCTCATACTGATAAAGAGAAAGAGAGAGTTAACCAAGTGCTTGAGGACATGCTTCACATGTATGTGATGGACAAACCAATCAAGTGGGAAGATTATTTACACTTGGTAGAGTTTGCTTATAACAATGGACAACAAGCATCCTTGGCGATGTGTCCATATGAAGCTTTGTATGGCCGGAGGTGTAGGACACCAGTGACTTGGGATAATCCAGTGAACAGGGTTGTGCTTGGTCCAGAATTGCTCAAGGAGAGGGAGCAGGAGTTTGTAAAGATCAGGAAGGATCTGAAAGGAACCCAGGATAGATAGAAAAGATATGCAGATAAGCATAGGGTGAACAAAGAGTTCAGTTTTGGGGATCATGTTTACCTCAGAGTGAGGAAAAGAAGAGTTCCTTAAATCTTGGAAGTTGTGCCAAGATGTCACCTAGATAATGTGGGTCGTTTGAAGTGATTAAAAGAATAGGGCTAGTTTCATATACACTTGCATTGCTTGCTAGCACTAGGGCTCATAATGCTTTTCATGTTTCTTTGCTTAAGAGATAGGTACATGATCCTAACCATGTGATAAATTGGGATTTGATTCAAGTGGAATCCGAGGGAGAATTCCAAATCGAGCCAATGTGCATCCTCAACAGGAAGTTCATAATGCTCTAGAACCGAGTGTTATAGCCCAAAATGACACATCTCTGCCTGTGACCACTTTTTCATGATTTCGTCGCATGTCGGCACTTCATGAAAGTCACTAAAAAAACACCTATCTTGGAGGACCCATATATTGAGTTCTGTGACTCCATTTGACCTCATTTCTACGCCGTTGGAAAGGTATTTCAGTTAGATAAAACTTTCCAGAAGACACCAAAGTCTGAAAATTCCCAGAAATACCCTTAAAATGTGTTTTTTGTGTATACGCGACTCTCCTTAAGGCATAGTCGCGTATCATACGCAGGTTGCTCTACTATAGACCCGCGTATGTGTTTCTTGACATTAAAACATAAAAACATGAGTTAATTGGAGATTACTTATTTCATTTAACTAAATTTCCTTAACTGCTGTAACTTCTCTAACCTTCGAACTACCTTATTTCATCCATATAAATAGAGGTAGGGAGGTCCATGAGAGGGATTTGAATTTTTGCACTGTTATGCTGGAGGAATTGGAACTCTCTTTGCCCACACCTTTTCCCTGGAGGTCTTCCCTTAGTGTTGTAGAGCTTGGAGGCTGAGTTCTTTGGAGAAGAGAAATAGTAGAACCAGATCAAGGTTTCGTGAGGTGCCAAACTTGAAGAGAAGGTATATTTGTACTTGTTTTCAAGATTAATAAAGATGTGATGTCCTTCTTCTTCCCAAATCATTGTTCAATGTGTGATTGAATCTCTGTTTATTATCATATTATAATGTTATTCATATCATTGTTTCATATTCATTTGATTATCATTGTCTTATATGTGGTCATAATGGCTTGAGGAAGGTATAATCTGTTTTGCAGGTCTCTTGGAGCGAGAGGAGCAAGAAGAGGATTGAAGAGAAATCTTGGACCAGCCTTCAGTTAATTAGGTGTGGATCTTTCTCATCTCTAAAACTTTCCTTTATATGCTTACTGAACATTGTGCATCTCTCTTTCAACCCCAGTACGTTGATGGCCTCTTAAACCCTAGCCATAGGACACTTTCCTTTACAACAGAACTGGCGACTCTGCTGGGGAATAGCCTTGTCTGTTTGGGGTTTTTATCTTGATTTCTTTCAGCTTTTGCATTGTTTCAGGTCCTTCTTGCCACTTAGGAACATTTTTAATTCTGATTGCACCCTCTCCCCTGCCTTCCTAAGGCAGTTTTCTACCCTTGATTGTGATTTTTACACCTATTCGCGGGTTGTTCTTTTGAACAATCGCAAATACAAGTTTGCATGCACGGGTTGTTCTACTGAATAGTCGCGTATCATTCACGACCTTCCCTTATAGACAGTCGTGTATATACCTGGAAGTTAGGATTTTTTAAGTCAAGTTTTGCTTGTTCCCTTCTTCAAGTAATCCCTGTTTGTGAGTGGTGTCTCTTTATGAATGCTGTGTAGCTTGTCTGAAGACTTTTGGTGATCACCCTACCTGCTTTTTCAAAAGCCTTTGAGTCTTTTTGCTTGGAGTAATTCTTGCTTGTTTGCTTTATTAGATCCAAGTTTACTCAAAGCACAATGCATTTCAGGTGCATGGTGGGTCTGTTAAGGTCTTCTGCGGGTGCATGAATCCAGGGAGTTTGGGTCATTCTTTTTGTTGTTCTTTATCTATGTGGTAAGCCCCTTTATAGCATTAGGATTTACTCTTTGCTCTTTCACCTGTCTCCTTTGCTTGGTTTGCTTTTTGGCCTTTTGTTTCTGATCAGCCTCCGTTAGTGGCATTTGTTTGATTTCAGAAGCTTGTGGATGTTGTTTTCCTCCTTCTTTGGTTGGTCTACTTCACCTTGCCAAAATAGTTGTCTTGTCTCTTATACAAGCCTTTCTTCCAAGTAGGGTTTATGCTGACTTTAGTTGGTTCTAGAGTTTGTTGGGTGGTTGCATAGCAAAGTTCCTTTTGCTTTGTTCTTTTTATCTGCATGCTTTGTTTTGTAGGTAGTTTTTCTTTTTCCTTTTATAAAAGAAAATTAAAAAGAACTTCTTTTTGCTGCTTTTCCCCCACCTCCTTCTTTGGCTTAACCTTGTTGGACAAGGTACTGAGCAGCCTTTGTTTGTAGGTTTAGATTGACTCTTGGGACTTCTTGACCTTTGTTTACGTCAGTATTTTGTGCTTAGTCTTTTCATTCCAAATTTGTTGGCTTGTTTACTTTTGTAAGCTTTCCTTTTAAAAAAGGTTTATATTCAACTTTAGGGAAACCTAAGGTTTGTTTTTGGGGAGTAGAGTAGTTGTCTATTTTCTTTGCTTGCAGTACTTGTTTGCATAAGTAGATAGGCTGATTTTTCTTTTGCATTTATAAAAGAAAAATACAAAAACATATGGTTTCTTTATGTGCATATAGATTAGGCTGTTAGTCTAGATTGCATAGCATAGCATTGTTTTTGAAAAATTTAAAAAATTTAAAAGGATTTGATCTTTTTTGGCTTTCAAGTTATTTGAAAATATAAAGAGAATAGCTATTTGCTTCTTTGCATCTCATTTCTCTTTGCTTAGTCATTTTGTTTTCATTTTTTGAGTCAAAACACTACATCAGTTTCATGCCATTTACCCTCTGAGTAAGAAACAACCCATAAAATAAATGACATAATTTTAAAAATTATTAGCAAGTTTTATTTTATAGGGTCATACACCAACTAGCTTAGGCTAGACTTGTGGGTTGGGGTGTTTCAACTCCCCACAAGTGTTAAATTTCAGACATATTTGGCCTATCACTAGGTAAATCCTTGATTCTACCACTGTATCTGGGAAGCTCCTCTCAAACGGGAGTTAAGCACGAGGCCGCGTGGAGGCTTAGACAGAGGGGATAACCCCCCGAATCCTTGTCAAAATGTAACGCAGGACTTTTGCGCATCTGGGGATTCTGTCTAGGCAGAATTTCGGGTTCAGCTACCCTGCCCATGCGTACGAGTTCGGCTTGCGACTGTCCCCCCAGACAGTAGGTATTATCAAGGTAGCCTTTAGTCTCTTGTATTTTAGGGCTTATACACAGGTAAGCTGGAAGGTTATTTCTGGTTCACCTCGGATGGACTTGGAAGGTAACCCTTGTGGAAAGTGCAGGAGGGTGGTGGGTGATTCCTCTGCTTGTGCCTGAGAACCCCTCAAGGACACCAAGAAACTGTTCATTAGCCTTCTTCTGGAAGGTATATCCTTATAGCCTGTTTAGATTGCTTGAGACTCTAGGATCTTTTTAGTGAGTGCTGTGTGGTTTGTCTGTACTTAGTGGGCCTTTAGGTGTCTGCTTTGTAATTTTGGTTGACCATCAACCTCAGACTTTGTCTCTTGTTTTGAAATTATGGCTAACACCCATTTGAACACCAACCAAGAGATCCCTTCAATGGGAACTCCTTGTCATATTCCTCTTATAGGGAATGTTGGTGTTCCCTTGATGCCCACCTTGAATCTTCCAGGATTCACCATAGGGCTACCGGTGTGGTTGTTTTCCACTCCAACTGTCCTGAATGCTCCTGATGCTTCTCAAGTAAGCACCTTATATCAAGGGCATCAAAACACTGTCTCCCCTTCACCTGTAGTTAGTTCTCCTCCTCCTTCTACCTCATGCGCTGGTGAAAGTACTGATACTAGTAACCGGCAGTCTAAAAGGAGTAAAAGAAGGAGGAATAGGAAGAAATCACATAAGCAAGGGGGCACCCATTCAACCTCTGCAAGTCAAGTTGAACCTCACCACCCAACCTCGGTTGTTCAGGCTGGGGGCACCCATCCAACCTCTGCAGGTCATGTTGGATCTAGTCACTCAACCTCTGGTGTTCACGTTGAGTGCACCCATTCAACCTCTGGTTTTCAAGTTGAACCATCCTATCCAACCTCTATTGTTCAAGTTGGATCCATCCATCCAGCCTCTGGTGTTCAAGCTGGTGGGATCCTTCCAACCTTTTTAGGTCATGTCGGATCCTGTCACTCAGCCTCTGGTGTTCACGTTGAGTGCACTCGTTCAACCTCTGGTGTTCAAGTTGAACCTCCCCATCCAACCTCTATTGTTCATGTTGGATCCGTTCACCCAACCTCTGTTGCTCAAGCTGGGGGCACACACTCAACTGCTGCAAAGCATGTTGATCCTAACCATTCAACCTCTGTTGTTCATGTTGATGGTGCCCGTCCTACCTCTACAAGTCAAGTTGGACCTAGTCTCTCAGCCTCTCCCAGGCACGCTGGGGGCAGTCTTTCAGCCTCTATGTTTCAAGCTGGGGACAACCCATCAACCACTGCGAGTCATGTTGACACTGTTGATAAGTCTACCCGTTCAAAACACAAGCTCAAGTCCCCTTGTAAGCTTTGTGAGGGAGACCACCTTACTTATAAATGCCCTTCTATTGAGGAGGTGCGAAGAGTTTGGATTCATGGTCATCCCGTTTTTGAACATTATGGAGTCTCTCAACAACTAGCCTCTCTTAGTGAGGTTGGACCCAGTCACCCAGCCTCTGTTTTTCACGCTGGGGGCAAACTCTCATCCTCTGCAGGTCATGTTGAGAGCAAGCTGTCAGCCACTGCTAGTCATGCTGATACCGTTGAGAAAACTAGTCGTTCAAAGCATCATCTTAAGTTCCCTTGTGTGCTATGCAAGGGAGATCATCTTACTCATCTGTGCCCTACTATCCCAGAGGTGTGAAGAGTGTATTCCAAGACTCATGGATTTCGTTCTTCTGAACACCCTATAGTTTCTCAACATCCTACTCAACCTTTGGTTGATCAAGTGGTCGAACAAATCTCAGATTTGGTTGATCCCACTCTTCTTTCGGAGAGTGTTCCTCATGTGATTGAACCAATGTCATCTTTGGTCAATCCCACTCTCCCTTCAGAGAGTGACTTTCATGAAGTAGTTGAATCGATTCCAGTATCGATCAATCCCACTCTTCCTCTGGAGAGTGATGTGTCTACTAGTCACATTTTCTTCACTGCCAGTTCAGATCTTACTGAAC
>LPNX010202765.1:0-21441 GCA_001517045.1 Pseudotsuga menziesii
AATTCATGAAATTCAACATAGACTCAAACATGTCACTCTCTCTCTCTCTCTCTCTCTCTCTCTCTCTCTCTCTCTCTCTCTCTCTCTCTATGTTTTCATCAATTATTCATGTTTTCATCAATTATTTTCCCAAATAACAATCTCATTCCAAAAAACAAGTTTCAAGTCACATTCAAATTACATGTGAGGCAACAACCAAGTATAACAAGTTTAATACCTAGGCACATTAACAAACAAGTCTATTAGATTACTTCTCTAGTATACATGTATCAAATATATTGTTTATATATAATTCATGAAATTCAACATAGACTCAAACATGTCATAGAAGAGTCAATCAAATTCATAATTGTTCATTGACTCCGCTAGAAGCTAAAACTATGGCCATTAATAGATCAACTACATGTATCTTACCTTCATGCATCCATATTCTTCAATGAGCTACTTATATTCATGCATCCATGAATCCATATTCTTAGATTCAAATAATAGAGAGAAAGACACTAAGATAATACAACTATCAATCCAAATTAAAAAGGACACACATGTTAAAACATGGATTCACATCAGCCTTAAATAAAACAAAAACACATATGATAGTCTTTGAATAAGTCCAGTTTGACAACAAATGTTAGACATAAAGAAAAAATGTATTAAGGAAATAGAGTTAGATAGAATGGGTCTTAATCCCCTAGTAATTACCTTTGAAATACTTTTTCAAATGGAATTCCCACACACTTCACATCTCTACTGGATCCCTCCCATTTCGTTTCACTGAGACCTTAAATTTTAACTCCTCTTTATTGTAATTTTCACCATTCTTTCCCACTAAGGCCAAATTGGAAAGGAAGGAGCAGTTTCAAGTCACATTCAAGTTACATGTGAGGAAATACCAAAGTATAACAAGTTTAATACCCAGGCGCATTAACAAGTAAGTCTACTAGATTTCTTCTCTAGTGAATTTATATCAATTATATTGTTTATATATAATTCATACAATGCAGCACATACCCAAACATGTCACAAAAGAGTCATTCAAATTCAAAACTATCCATTGACTCTACTAGAAGAATAACCTATGACCATCAATAAATAAACTACATGTATCTTACCTTCATGAATCCATATTATTCAATGGGATACATAGCTTCATGCATCCATGGATCCATATTCTTAGCTTCACATAACAATTCCTAATGTATAACAACATGATATAACAAATTGAATATCTGGGAAAATTAACAAACATGCCTACTATCTCTTTTGTTGAAGGATAGATTCAGATTTACATAAACTATACATGCATCCAATAGATAAAATATACTAGATTTCAGTTTAATATAGGTTTCTACATTCATGTAAAGAGGGAACCATGTTAATTGTATGAGGACACAAAGATGAGTGACAAAGGGTAACCAGATATGACATACTTCATGGATGAAGAAATAGACCACAATGACGATACAAATGTTGAAAACCATAACAAGGAAGGGGAAATTTATGTTGTTCCACCATCAACCACAATGTAAGGAGTTGGTTCAAGCAAGAATATCAATGCTATAAGGTAATGGAAAAAAGAGGACATGATGAAGGAAATTGATGATGTAGAATTCAATGGATATTTTGTAAGATAAATTGCAAAGAAATATGGGATTTCACCTATGTCATTGCATTATTAGCTAAATGGTCTCACTCATACCAAGAGGAAATGGTATGTTACAGTGTTAGATAAACAAGAGGAGGAATAAGTAGTTGTTTGGTGTAAGGATATGGATGGCATGGGAGATGGGATAGAGTTGGTACAACTAAAATCAAATGTGGTGCAAATATACCAATCAAGGTGAAATTGTTTCAGAGATGTATTTCCTAGGAAATCATGGGGGGTAGGTCTCAAGTATAGACACCCAAAACTTGTCTTGTGAACAAAAAAAGGCCTAGATGGAGATAGAGATATGAACTTTTCCACTACAACTCTGTCAAAGTTCCATGACACTCTATGAATTACATATCAGAATAATTCATATGGTCTATCTCGTATATGGAATTGTGATGAAACTATATTACAAGCAGGAAACAATTGTGGCATGCTAGTAATTTCCAAGAGAGGTAGCAGGAATGTGCTAGTTTATTTGCTAAAAGTAGGAAGTGGATTACTATTCTATGTTGCATAATTGTAAGTGGTGCATCGATCCCTAGGTTTTATTTGTTTAAGGGGAATACCCAACTGAAAAACTGTATCAAGAATTGTGATCTAGGAGCATGCATGGTTGCACATCCCAATGCATGGATAACTAAAAGAATGTTCATGTATTGGCTTTTCCATTTTGTTGCATCAATGAATGGTGGTGTATCTCTTGAAAATAGGAACTTATTGATTTTTAATGGCCACAGAAACCACATTTCTCTACAAACCATTAAGGAGGAAAACAACATGGGCATTGACTTGTTGACTCTACCAGCACACACCACTAGGTTGCAACCACTTGATGTGGGTTTGTTTGGTTTATTCAGGTTTTTCTTTAGGTTTGAGAGAGCTTCATGGATAGCCAAGAACCTAGAAGAAAAGGTAAAAATGTTTGAAATGGTAAAACTTGCAAGTAATGCTTATAAAACAGAACTTATAATCTCAAATATCAAGGTTGGATTTAGGTCATCTGGAATATGGCCACTAGATTATGATGCTCTCCTCCATGACATGGCTTGTAGTTGGGCCTTCAAAGGTGCATATGTTTTGGAAGATGTATATGTAGTGGAAAACATCGTATCCCTCCCTCAAGGGTATTTCCAACCATTGTGATGATTCTGAACATATCAATGAAACTCAATGTGATGGTCACATAAATGCTACCCATGGTGATGATATGGTATCATTCGAACCAAGAATGGACGTAGTTGGAACACACCAAACACATACATAATATGCATAACAGATTCAAATTGAGACTCTTGGACTAAATATGGTTGAAGGTTGTCAAGCACAACAAAGAAACAAAGAGAAGCTGGCATTTCCAAGGCAGGTACCACAACCTAAGTGGTTGGTAGAAGAAATGATGAATATGAACAGACAGATTGTTACTAGCACCAATGAAGAAAACATCAACATTCCTTCGCTTCCAACATATTTGAACAATGATTTTTTCAAATATTATGTGGATCTAGGTAGTGTAGATGAAGATACTGCATGGAACAAAGAACCAGGTGAAAATATTGTAAGTGAAGAACAACTCCCAGCTAATCCACAAGACTATCCACGTGCCACACCATTACTTGGACAATTCCTAAGGCTACCAATGGAGAGTGTGAGTAGAAAGGAAATGGGAGGATCAACATATTTTCTTAGATTAGGTATAATTTCACAGCTAATTACCTTAGATAAGTACATCACATGTTGGCATAGTTTGAATAGAATATAAAGGAGGTTCATGAAACAAGACGTAAAAATGAAGAAATTACGAAGGAAAAGAGGGAAAAAAATACTTTTCAAGAGGAATAATAAAAGTAGGAAAGGTTGAAAAAAGAGAAACAAAGGCATGACAAAGAATACTATAAACAACTGGCTAGGCATGGAATTGAATAAACAAAGGTCCAACAAAGACAACAAAAGAAGAATGGGAGTAGGGTGGAGGTGGAAAAAACTATGCTCGAGAATGCGCTGAGAAGGATGATCTCATTTGATAAAATTGCAAAGTTCTTCCAAGACCTTACAAACATTAAGGTCCCTTAGTATCATTCTTTTAGTCCACCTCCCCCCTTTCTTCCATCTAGTGCAAGGGCCAATCTGATATGTCCTTTACCAACACCTCCTAACACTCCAAAGGTATTGGGGACAAGTTAAAGCTATAGGGTTTGAATTTGTCCTTGGCTGCAAGTAGCAACGTGGCATGAAGTAAATGTGTGTATCTCAATGCAATCTGATCAAGCAAATGTAGGCACCTCAAAGAAACTTGCGCGGAAAAATATAGGAGGCTCAACAAGCTTGGGTAATGAAGAAACTCGTCCTCCTGGAACATAAGGATGAAATACGTTTATGCCTAATCACATGCATTGTGGGTTTTGTTAAATAGTCATTTTTTGGATGACTGTGTATTCAGTTCTATGCTATTTAAGAGAATATTATATGCATGAAGTTATATATGGAAACATAAGCTAAAAGCTTATGATATGTGGTAGCATAAGCTAATTTGAATCCACTTTTTTTATGAATCACCTTTCCATATTCATGGAGGAAAACATTCATTTTTTGAGAAGAATGCTAGTGGTACTTTACTACTCCTTGAACTGTAGATATAGGAGATGGTTTTAAGTATTGTGAATGTGGATCTACACTAGAATATAGAGGGATTAAATCGTCATTTATAGATCTATGGTTTGACACTTCATTTGACTTCTTTATCAACTTGGAGGATGAGTTGTATGAGCCCTTGAAGTGGATTCCCTATCCCATTCCATTATTTTGGGCATATTTTTAGTATCTCAAGGATGTTGGCCCATTGATGATTGGGAGTGCTTCACCTTTTGAGTTGGAAACTGATCATGTTGAACTAATAATTAAGCTTCATGAGGACAATGTTGGAAAATGATAATGTAGAATCATTAATCAATTTTTTCAATGAAATTTTTGGATGGAGTAAGGGATGGGATGATATTTAAGTAATCTACAGCTACATGACATAGAAGGATGGGTTTAAACTAGATTTACTTACTTGAATTAAATTTACATCAAACAAAATCAAGTAAGTAAATCTACATCAGACAAAATGTTGATTTTTACTCTTTTTAGGCTATGACAAAACACCCAATTTTTGGCATACCTTCTCCGATATTATGGTACTAGAAAACTTGTTATATTCATATTTTAGAATCCATTAACATGCTTCCAAATTTAGAGAGCACAAATATAAGAGGCCACATTTGGAGGTTACCATGTATTTAGTATAGAGGTCTTGCATTCATAACATTACAAAATGAAATCCACAAATATAAATAACTTCTCAACCATTGAATATCCTAAAAAAATTTATGTAACACAATTTTTTTTAAGGTCTTCATCAAATGTTTTGGAATGCCTGCAAGGATAGGAAAACTCTACATTGCTTCAATTCTCCTCTTATTTATACAATATAGAAATAGCAGTAAAAAATTGTTGTATGCATAAAAAAAGCTATTGAAAGGTATGCATGTTGTCTATAAAAACATAATTTCCCTTTAGACATTAATCCACCCAATTAGTCAAAAGATATAAAAAAACTACATGCTAGCCCACACTTTATACAGTAAGTATGGTTGAATATGTCTTTTTCTTGTGCACTAATACAAACAAGTATTTTAAACATATTTTTACTTCTAGTGTCCTCTACAAATTATCCTATGAATCAATTTCAACACTTTATGTATCAATATCATTGGAACCATTCAACTACTACAACTAAACATCAGTCACTTGAACTCAAGGGTACAATGCCAAATATTGTGGCAATAAATGGAACATAAAGGATTGGAAAGTGAAGTCCAAAGGAAACTGACATTGCCACAAACAACCAAGGATTATTCCAAGGTGGCATGGTGATCAAAATATAATCCTTATATAGAGAATTCAGTGAGTTGAACATTTCAATGGACCCCAATACAGAAATGGAAAGGGAAAGGGAATTAATTCTTTGGAATCTATAGATTTGTTCTAGGTTTGCTTGACTAGTTGATCCATTGTATAAATGGAAGAAATGGTAAACTTAAAGAGTGTCATGTTGGACATATGCATCGTATTTCTTATGGCCTTAATGGATGAATTAGAGGGTGATTTCATCCCCCAATTCATAATCAAGCCAACACAAACACTATCAACCTAATGGGAAAGGGAAATAAATAAAAATCCAGAGCAAACCAAGATTTATAATCTCAAAGGTTTAAAAATATTAATGCCAATTTCATCCATATCTAGTGTACATCTCAGGCACTGAAAGCAGTCAATGGATTGTTACTGATTTTTTAGCTCAAACAATTCACAATCAAGCCACCATAGAAAATGCACATATCTAGTGTACATATTATGCACAAAAGGAAATCAAGCGCTATTCATTGAATTTTAATCCTAACCAAATCACGATCATGATAGTAAATGTGCACTGCTAATAAAAAAACATGGTTTAAATTCATCCCAAGCCAATGGATCAAAGGAATTCTCTTAGCAATATTTGGGAGAAAATAATTAAGAAACCAATTTCCATGCAAATTTAAGAGACCAAGAGAATAAAAAAAGAAACATATTATTTAAGAGGAAACACTAATACAAGTTGGAAAAAGTAATCAACATATGTCTTTGCCACTTATACAAAACCATGCAATAATATTGCAAGTAGAGACAAATTGAATTCCATTATAAAACAATGGGTGGAAGGCATTCATCAATTCAAACCACAACAATTACCATTCCTAGAAAAATAACACAAATATTTTAAGGAACCCTTTGCATAATAGGCCAAGTACATACCTATACTTGAGTGAAAAAAAACAACATAATAATAAACACGAATAACCATGAAATATTTATCGTTACCAAGCTAGGCGAATTCATCCATGGCGAAGAGTAGAGAACAAGTTTCAAAGAACAACGATGTAAACCGCACTAAGGCACAACCATTGCACAAATACCATAATCAACATTGAATATTGTATGCATAGAACACTAAACAACACTAGCTTTCTCCCAAACCCAATAAGAAAACCAAAACATCATTTCATGCTTTCCAAAGGGGAAAAATAACTCGTCACATAAGAAAAATGAATGCAACCAGTAATACAATCAAAACCCTCAAAACCATCCACGTTTAAACAACATCTAATTCCATTATATATATATATATATATATATATATATATTTAAAAAAATGCCACAACAAAATTCAGAGTAAAAAAGTCTCAAAAAGCTCAGAACTTGAAACCCTAGTTCAAAAAACTAGTATTCTTTAAACTTTGCATTAAACCCATCATAAAATTCATAGTAAACCCAACAAACTTCACCATAATTTAATATTTTTACAAACCATCAATAGTCACTGAGTGAACATACATAAAGCAACGGACCCAGTGAACAAACGAGAAAAATATAATCCCCCAACAACATTCCCAATGTATCTAAATGTTGCGTTGAAAAACTCAAGCAAATGAAATGCAAAGTTTAACTCCTTGTTCAACATGAGTCCTAAATAAATGGGGTAAAATGAGGCCTCCAATATTTAATATAAAACCTGCTAAACAAGTTAAGAACATACCTAGGTTGAGAAAGGAAGATACCATCATTCAACTACAAAATATGGATTCCAAGATAAAAATGACGTATCCCCCTCCGTACCTCGTAGTATTCCATTGAATGACATAAACCCAATGAGCCTAGTCCTTGGTAGGAACATAGTCCTACCAGAGGGTTCCTCCAACAATGTGTCCCCCATTAAATAGTCGAGCGACGAGCACCTCCACTCCATCCAGACAACCAAAAACATGCAAAAACCACCAAAATGATAGCAATGCGGCACAATGTCAATTCTGTTAAAAAAACATTGGGTGAGTGAAGGGAGAGGAGGATTATGACCTCCATAGGTTCCATCCCGCTCCCCACAATCCTCAATAACCATCTGTCGATGTTTGAGGCCAACACCTACCACCATAGAAATGAACAAGAACAAGACCAACCAAGTGCTCACATGACTAGCAATAAGAAACACAAAGAAACCACAGTGAGGTTGCGTAAAGGAAACCAGGTAAAGGACCATAACCTCGAGCGAGTACATGTTCAAGGTTCTGTATGTGCATGCATAGGTAGAAGGGTGCACCACAACTAGGGGGTGGACGCTCACCCATTGGCCCCAACTAGAAATGCACAGAGAGTGAATAATTCCTGAGAGAAGGCGGAGATGGGAGTAAAAAAAGAGGCAAATTAAATGCTCGCTTGGCCGCTCACCTACCCAAGACATGGAAACATCCAGGGTGACAATGTCATACACCATGTGGGCGTTTCCATGTGGTAGGAGAGGGCACACCACGTGGGCGTTGCCATGTGGTTCAAATGATGTGGTAGGGGAGGGCGCACCACTACTAGCATCCCTTCCCTATATAAGCGAGATTAACATCTTAATGATTTCCATTGGTATGAGACTAATCATTTCTATTCTTTAAGATTATGCCATACACCAAAATAAATGAAAATAATATTTATACAATATCCCATTGAAATGATGGAGATACTTAAGGTTATTTGGAAGATCAAAAGGGGATGTATGATTTGAATATGTAAATGATTATTAATAATATATATATGAACTTTATTATTTAAGAGTCTATGTTGCATCATCCTATGATGCTTTTAATCCATGAAATTACAATTGTTTAAATATATAAAAATGGCAAAAGTTAATTTAAATATAAGATATATTTGCAAATGAGAATCAAGTTGTTTCATGTGAAGCGAAGTCTCTTTATCTTAAAAAAAAAACCTCCGTTAAAATTGGATGTGAAGTATACAACTTAAATTCCTTATACATTATTACATTGTGAAGTATAGAACTTAAATTCCTTAATTGTTGGAGAACGGTGTTTCAAATTTAAGAATTTTGTCTTCTTGCTATTGAGTATATTTTTTTTTGGTGCCTTTATTTCAGGATTCGTATTTTGAGTGGTGGTGGTAGGCCAGCTAAGCCTCGTTGTTGGATAATAAAAGAAACGTAAAAACACTCTTTATATTAAAAAACCCTTTTAATAAGAGAAGGAAGTATGTTTCAATAAGGGAAGGAAATATATTTGAAATTAGTTGATTAATTTGATTATTAAAACGTTATAGTAAATATAATTTATTGATATTAAATGGTTTTGGAGCAAGATATAAAACTATATTTAATTGGTTAAGCGTTATTGTTTCTTGGATATAAAGAAATAAATTGACGACATAAAACTTAGAGGTATTTAGAAGGAGTGGAAGTTTGTCTTTTACAAACCACAACAATTTAGGTTGTGTGGTGTTTTTTGAATAACGTGATGAGTTAACTCGAATTTCCAGATAGGAGTCGTTGATGACTGTGCTCACTATTAGGAAACTAAGTTATATTTGGTTTTTTTATCTTAATTTTTTTATATACGAGTGGGATTGATTAAATGACAGTGACAAAGACAACACCATATGAACATTTGTTATTGGTGGTGAATATCAAACACCTAGAGAGAAAAAATCCTTCCCTCACTTAGGGTTAATTATGAAGACATCAAATGAAAAAATCTATGCAGCGTTAGTGGAGAACAGTGTTTATTAACATTTACTAATGGGCGAACAATCTACTTTATCATGTTTTTTTTATCGTTTCCATATCGTTAATGATTTTATTATCACTGCAACATAAAATTGATCCAAGAACTACAATCTACAATTATGAAAGTAAATCTAAACACCAAAATGGTGTGCAGACCTAATAAGTAGAGAAAGACAACATGAAAACCTACACTAAGATAAAGCACTGATTAAATTTGATGGGTATTTATCAGTTTTATGTTGTTGCAATGTCATATATTATTAGTTTTAAAATTTTAATTTTTTAAAATCATTAATTTAACAAGTTGAAAATTTCTCTCTCTGTTACCCCAGAAGTAGAGAAAGACAAAATTCAAACCTACACTAAGATAAACTAGGGGTTAAATTTGATGGGTATTTATTTGGTTTATGTTATTAATTTTAAAATTTTAATTTTTGAAAATTATTGATTTAACTTGTAAGTTGAAAATTTGTGCTCATGACACACACACACACACAAACCACCACTTAAATGGAAATTTCACTAATGATTTAAATGGAATCATAGTCTCTAGTATAATTGATGAGAGATTTGTTGGGAGATAGAATTTATGTACCTAGGTCTCTTCTCCAATAAAATGAACATTAGTAAATGAATGGAAAAAAAATGATCTCTCTCTCTCTCTCTCTCTCTCTCTCTCTCTCTCTCTCTCTCTCTCTCTCTCCCACACACACACATGATTCCCCCACTTAAATGGAAATGATAGTCTATAGCATAAGTTTAGTCATCTTTTCATGCCATAATCAAAGACATGCAACTGTCTAAATGGAAAAGCAATCTATAGTACGAGTTAGTCAGACTTGTATGTCATAATCAAAGGAAGGAGCTATGGGTCTCTAATAGCTTATATATTACCTTTCTTTATTATTGCAATTTGCTTAATATATTTCCCCTCCTCCCCACATGTTCTATCCTATGTGTATCTATTTTCACTTAGGTGCTAGCCTTCCCACTTCACAACAAGAAAAAATACAAGACACTAGTGCATGCATCATATCCCTTAAAATATATGTGTTTCAATTAGCTCTAGCTACCCATTTATTTATTATAGATATTGTGATTCTGGCTATTATAAATTTATGTTTCTTATTGCTTCCAGACACAAAAGGTTAACATTAAATTATCTCTCATAAGTGATTTCCAAGTAATTTGTTAAGTAATTTGTTTTGTGGTTTATTTTTTATGATCCAAAGTGATTTAAATATGGCTTATTGTTGACATTGGATATTTTTCGTTTTAAACAAATTGATTTTACTGTTGTACCTCGAAATACACAACTTTTTTACCTTCTAATAAACAAATGACAAACAGACCTCTCTTTTCACGTTTATTCATTGTATTTTTAAACCACGATGATCGATTTCGCTATTGTATGTTGGAATAAGCAACAATATTTTCTTTCCAAGTAGCATAAACACTCTGAGAATTTTAATTTTAAGAAATTCAAACACAAATAAGTTAAAAACAAATTTTGGTGCCAAGTTCATTCACTAACATTGTGTTTTCAAATTTTCAGCTAAAGAGGAAAGCATTTAAAAAAATATCATTCTAAACTTTAAACTTGCAATTAATAACCTTTCTCTTTTTTTAAATGGAATAGCTCGCTCTGTCGGTCTTAATAAAGAATTGCTTGGTAAGTGAGCCGAAGTCTCTTCCCTCTTGTAGTTTTTGGTTCACATCCACTATTTTGTTGGAATAGTAGCAACACCTGCTATCTCTTTTATTTAGTCATTCACTTATTTCACTTTTTATTAGTTCTAGATAATTGGTTTTTGTGTCATATCGATTCATTTTATTTTGAGAGCTTGTTATTTTACTACTTGTTACTATTTATCTTATAAAGCTATGATTAATGTTTGGGACGAGTGATTGTTACCCTCCTCACCTACTTTCAAATCTTGTAAGTGACATGTTTTCTCTTGTTGAGCCCCTTTGTAATAAATAAGTGGATTGTTTAATCTGACCATACCTTGATTCCCGTGTTAGAATATAGGATAGTGTCATATTTCTTGGTGGAATAGCCTTCTAACAAATGGAAAACCACCTTTTCTAAAAAGTTATAATTCTTGTTTATGTCCTTATTTCATAGTATATTTCCTTAATATTGATTTCTAAAATAATTTATATAAATCTAATTTAATAATTTCAATAAACATTTAGTCAAATTCATTCAAAGGTTTTTTAAATCAAATTTATCTAACAAATGAAAAAAAATTCCCATTTTCTTTTTCATTGTATAAGAGATTAACTTGATCATAAATTTTAAATCTAATGAGAATAAGTTTGATGGTTTTCACATGTACATTTCTAATATCATTATGTGATCATTATTATTTATTAATATTTTAAAAATTCAAGTTTTAGAGACAAACTTCTTTACAATCCATGGTGAATTCTGAATCCAATGAAATGAAGTTTCATAGTTTTCACATATAGACTTCTAATACCAGTTCATGATTATTATTATTCATTAATATTTAAAAAAATAAAAGTGCTTTAAAAATATATAGAGAAGGTGAATGCAACTTTTTTTTCACTCAGAAAAGTCATTCTTTTATATATGAAAGAAATAGGTTACATCATAGAGAAACATCAAAAAGTGAACGCAAAAAGGTGAACGGAATAAGTTGCATTCATCACAAAAGGTGAACACAACTTATTGAGTGACATGTGAAGAAAGATGATGTGGAATTGCAAAGAGTTTATATTGCTTTATCATTAATTTTGCTTTGTCCCTAATTAAAATTTTATCTTTGTTTTACGTTAGTTTAACTTTTTTTATATTTGTTCTATGTCAGTTTAACTTTTAGATTAATGTTAATTTTATTCCTAATTAAACTTTTATATTTGTTCTATGTTAGTTAAACTTTTACATTAATGTTAATTTTTTTTTCAAGGTATAATTTTGTAGTATAAAATGGATTTTAAAAAATCGGACTGCTTAAAAATATATAGAGAAGGTGAATGCAACTTTTTTTTCGCTTAGAAAAAAGTCATTCTTTTATATATCAAAGAAACATGTTACATCACAAAGTGAACATAAAAAGGTGAACGCAATAAGTTTCATTCATCGCAGAAGGTGAACCCAAATTATTGAGTGACATGTGAAGAAAGATGACATGGAATTGCAAAGAGTTTATATTGCTTTATCATTAATTTTGCTTTGTCCCTGATTAAACTTTTATATTTGTTCTATTAATTTAACTTTTACATTAATGTCAATTTTATTCCTAATTATTCTTTTATATTTGTTCTTAGTTGAACTTTTATATTAATGTTGATTTTTTTTTCAAGGTTAGTTAAAAGAAATCAAATTTATCTGACAAATGAAAAAAAAATCCCATTTTCTTTTCATTGTATAAGAGATTAACTTGATGATAAATTTTAAATCCAATGAAAATAAGTTTGATGGTTTTTACATGTACATTTCTAATACCATTATGAGATCATTATTATTTATTAATATTTTAAAAAATCAAGTTATAGAAACTAACTTCTTTACAATCAATGATGAATTCCACATCTAGTGAAATGAAGTTTCATAGTTTTCACATATATACCTCTAATACCAGTACATGATTATTATTATTATTTAATATTTTAAAAAATCAAAGTGCCCATATGAACGCGGCCTACATCCCTCATGTGGTTTCCTTCCTGGGCGGTATGCATGGCAAGTTTGTCCCTTGATATTTGTTAGTCATCCATGACCCTTGTGTGGTCTCTTTTGTGGTTTTTTCTATAATTTATGTTATGTTTATGTTTATGGTCGATGTGTTGCAATGGACCAAGCCCTTTTCGGTCATTTTTGGGTTATGTTTGGGAAAATGAAAGTCATGTCAGGTATCAATGATGTAAGGGTAGTTTGGTTAGTTTTGTTGGAAAGATGGCAAGGCACAATACGATAACCTGGAGGACTATGCAATCCTATTTCCTTAAGATAATATAATGCTTCTTACTTACAAAAAATATTAATAATAACAATAATTAATCAATAAAGAGGGGTCTTATCGAAAAGACATCACCATTAGAAAATGGAGAATATATATTGAACCTTCAAGTTATAATATCATCATATCTTATCTCATATTCATATATTTTACTCATTATTTATTATGGCTTATTGTATTCCAAATATTTTGGAAATCTTTGTGTGAGTGAAATTTTGGTAAGCTTAACCCTAATTATGGAGCCTAAACCCAAGGGTTCAAGATAATCAAATATATAACCTCATCAACTTTGAGGGAATATGAGCTCTCAAATAGCCTCATAAATATATGTATGTATGTATAAATGTATGTATGTATGTATGTATTATCGGCACAGGAAAGAGCACAAGGAAGAATCCAAAGTGCAAGCGCAAGAGAAAAATAAGGCATGCGATGAGGTAAAATCAAGAAAAGGACGGAAAGGAAGCGCAAAACAGAGGAAGTTGTGACGAGGAATAGTGCGACGAAGGAAAAGCAGACCTAGAGTTGGTGGAAGTGTGGCAGGTAGAAGAGTAAAGGCTGGGAAGAAGTAGGTCGGAATACCATGGGAGTTTGAATCAGTGGAAGACTAAAGGATGGGATTTTGCAGCTATTCAAGACCTATACAAACAAACTGAAAGATGTTTCCGCGACTAGTTATGGCCTGCATTAATTGTCTGAAGAAAATTTTTGTGGCCAGTATGGCCTGTCATTAATGTAATAGAAGATATTTTGTGGCTGTTTATGACTGTAATAACAGAGTTGTACTCAATCGACCCTTCGTGTTCTTGTAGAAACTATATATAAGAGGAACCTGTTCTATATAAGGGTTAGCTTCATTAAGAGTTGGTAAACCTTAGGAGTATTGTGGAGAAATTAGAGAGGACTCTCATAGTAGAAGGTTTTTGAGCCACGGATCTGCAGCTGAGTGCGCAGACCATTTTGTAAAGAGTCAATCTATAGTTGAGTGCACAGATAGTAGAGTAGAAGAGTCAATCTAGGCTAGGTGTGGATCAGTATGAGTTAGAAGAAAAGCATAAAACATAGAGCATGAGAGAAAGAAGAGTCTGGGCCAAATAGACATAACTTAAAATAGTTTGTAAGTCGTAGAATCCAAGGTGCCTTTTATTTCTCATGCCAGATGAAGAGCACCTTGGTGGTTTTTACCCATATGGGTTTCCACATTATTTCCTATGTTCTTGAATGTTGAATGTTTGATTATCTTGCATTGTTTATGGTTATTGCTTGAATGAATGTCACAATATTGATAAACACAGTAAATGAATGAATGACTAAATAATTGTCGAGCGCCTGGTATTAATTCATATTAAAATACTGTTAAGATTATAATTCAGTCGCATCGTTGTCATTTACATTAAGGAATCAGCTACATCACATAGTTGCACCAGTTGTTAAGTTGACAAGGACAAGGTTGTGTCACATGCCGATTGTGTCGCACTATCGTTCCACTATTGAGTATTAAAATACTCCATCCTTCTGACTCTGTCAAGTGCCTTGCCTGCACACTAAGGGATTGTAATCCCTCGTCGACTTCAAAAACATGGTATGGAAGTTACACATTAATATATCTCTGGTGAGAGTGTGCCTCCCTCACAGGTGTTTTCGACTGAGCTTTCTCCATTGGGCCAATGTCTTTGGGTGTTTTATTGGTGTTTTGTTGTTGTTGAACCTGGGTCGTGAGAGTGGGGAAGGTAGGACAACAAATGGTTCTGTTTCCAAGACCCTTAATGATTTGAGTCAAGGAAAATGTTGCAGCATCCGACAAAGGAGGAAATAGAGGATTAGCCAGAGTCTAAGATGCTAACATGTGCACAAGAAGAGAGTGCAAGAGCGTGGTTGAGTGCAGAAAATTGGTTGGACTGATACATATACTCTGATATTCATGAGTGGTTGTCATGATTGGTGACTTAACAGACAAATTTCCAAAGAAGAGAAGTGGTCGAGTGGAGTGCTCAATTGATTCACAAGATAGCCAGTGTCAATAGCCCCACCTCTGGAGTTGTTGATTTTTGGGTCGATAGTGTTTTGCAAGGGTTTGCAATAGAGACGATAACCTCATATAGTGATGCCAAAAGAAATATTTTCCAAGGACCACAAAGAAGGTATTTGTTGTCTATAAATACATGGATAAAGATGCTCGTCTATGAGAAGGGTATCTTGGAGTTGAATAGTTGAGTCACATATCCATAGGAGAAGATATGTCATAGATGACCTATAAAGAAAATGGGAAATGATGAGCTGAAATGTTCCCAGGAAGTACAGAACCTGAACTAGAAGCTAGATTCCTAAGAAGTGGGAGATTTAGGTTAGGAAAGAGAAGAAAGGCAGTAGGAGGAAGACAAAATCCTAGTCTATTTGAAGAAAGTGAGTACGAATTTGAGTCTCGGCTAGACGAAGGGTCTTGCGATAAAGAGGAAGAATATAACCCGATTTATGAAAGAGCAGAAGAATCTGAAGAATTTGTAGAGACACCAAGATCAGGATGCAACTACACCATGCTAGAAGTATCGCCAAAGGTAAGGTCTATAGCCTCATCTCATGAAAGAGCTGTTAATATTGATATTTCTAGTACTGTGACTAGTGCACAAGGGAGTCCACCTTCATTAAATTATTCATTAGACAACCTTGACGCCAACTCAATGGCTGGGGCAGATATTAGATTACCCACATTCAATGGGAATGGAGCAGAAGACCCGGAGCAACATTGGTTCCTTTACGAAGCTGTTTGGATGGTTCGCCTAGTTCATAATGCGGACATAAAGAAAGCATAGATGATTACAACTCTATGGGGTCATGCGCTGGACTGGTTCATGAATTTTTGCGTAGTACCAATGGGAACCCCATAGAAGACCCTTGATGAGATCTGAATCGCGATGATTTGTGAGTTTAGAAAACCTAAATATGAGTCGCAGTGTATCACTAAGATCAAGGAGATAATGCAGTTACCAAAAGAATCCATATGGGATTTTTATCAATGGTTTAAAAATTTGATGGCCAAATTTAGTTTCCAGATGTCAGATGTGCATCATAAAGAGCGGTTTATTGTTGCGCTATTACCACACATTCACGCTCCTTTGATGCAACATAATATTGTGTTGCAGACAGAAGTGCTAGAACTAGAAATGAAGCTAGAATCCTCGCCGATTGAAGATGGTGGCACAGGTATGATGCAGATTTAGTCACAGGTGGGTAATCTGATCATGTAGCTTCAAGGAATCAAGAAGGGTAAAGAAGCATGTGAGGACTTGCGGTGCACAATATGTCGGACGGATGGACACACTAAGGATAATTGTCCATCGTACATGAACTACATCTTGTTGGGTGCACCAAATCCATTGAGTACCCACGGGATACCCTAGTGTCGAATATGCCATACTAGAGGGCATTGCGACGCAGAGTGTCTATACTTACAGAAGATTGTAAGTGCCCCAGCCATCCTTTTCTGTAAATTTTACAAATTAGTAGGGCATGATGAGAAGGATTGTATAGCATATAAGCTACTTAAGGAAAATATAGTAGAAACCTACTTGATGAAGAAGGACAGGAAGGCTCATGCTGAATAGGAGCAAGCGCACTACCAACCTGCGCCTTTCACACAAAACCAATATCAGAGTCAGTATCAGCCTTAGTATGCACCACAAAACCAATACACACTGCAGAATCATTAGCCATCGCAGCAGCCACACCCTCAGGGAAGGGGGGGTGGAAACTGCATAGGTAGAGGAGAAGGGGGATTTGGTAGAGGAAAAGGTCAAGATGTATGCTATGAATATGGACAACCAGGACACTTTGTGAGATATTTCCAAGATACTGCAAAGACATGTTCATACTACAAAGCGCAGGACCATAATGTAGAACAATGTCCCCAATTAATCACAAAGTGGCAAGCTCATACCATCGGAGGTCCTAACCCTACAAAGAATCCTAACCCAAATCCTAACCCTAACCTTAATGTTGAGATAATTGTTGTTGAGCCAAGAGATCCAAGTGTTTCTGTCATAACACAAGGAGGTGTTGCAACCAGATCCGGTTAGAATATACCGCAAGAACAATCATAGGTACAACCACAAGTGAGACCCGCAGTGCAGAAGAAAGTACCATTCAATGTTCAAAAAAAAACAAGTATTTTTGGATGTGCAACCAGATTTTATGGATCCATAACAACCATTGACCTCAACCAAAGTCATGAAGATACCTGAACGCTTCCAATAGCTATTCCAGAAGCAAATTATGGAAAAGGTTAGTAATATCAAGTCTTTTCTATCAAGTTTCTTACCACTAATTCAAAATAAAGACGTCATCACAGGGTTCCCTTTGGAAGAAGGCCAAGAATATTTCAATACGGCCGAAAAGGTAGCACAACTATCCAAGATGCTACATACCTAAGAAAACAAGTTGAGGAACTGAAAGCGCAGCAAATACCAATTACACCTCCTGAGGTGCTTGAAGATCACAGGAAAAAAACATATGAGGTTGTTAGAAGGATAAGCAAAGGAGAAAAACTCTGCACTGAATTAGTTGAGGTCGTCTCTGTGACATGGGAATTGCTTCTGGATGATGAGGCCATGGAGAAAATCAAGGAATATGCGTGTCAAGCTGAATTAAATATCATTCCAATAAAGGAAGATATGAAGAAGTTATCGATCAAGGAGAAGGTTGCAAAGGTAACCGAGATGAAGCAGCTACAATAGGAAGTAAAAAATATCTATGAACAAGAGAAAAAATGGAACGACGAAGTTGCATCACACCAGTCGGAAGCAGAATGCATTACAGGGCTTGTACAACAGAAGCTCCAACTTATCACTCAATCATTGGAAGAGGGATAGTCAGAACATATCAGCCCTAACCGTGTGGAACAATTGTTGAAGAAAGCTGAAGAGGTCCATGAGGAATATTCCTAAGTGCAAGAAATTTTGAAATAATTTTAGGACAAGGTTGATCCCAGGGCACAACGTGTGCCAAATACTTAAATTTTTCTTAGTGGCTAAGGACGAGCCACATGTGAGTGTTGGGGTTCTGTTGGGATAGGAAAGAGCACAAGGAAGAACCCGAAGTGAAATCACAAGAGGAAAAGTGGGAAATGGATGGAAAGGAAGCACAGAATAGAGGAATCTACGATGGAGGAAAAGCATACCTAGATTTGGTGGAAGTGTAGAAGGTAGAAGAGTAAAGGATGGGAAGGAGTAGTTCAGAAGACCGTGGGAGTTTGAATTGGTGGAAGACTAAAGGACTAGATTTTGTGGCTAGTCATGACCTATACAGACAGACTGAAAGATGTTTCCGCGGCTAGTTATGGCCTGCATTAAATGTCTGAAGGACAATTTTGCAGCCAATATGGACTGTCATTAATGTAATAGAAGATATTTTGTGGTTGTTTATGACTGTAATAATATATTTTTACTCATTTGACCCTACATGGTCTTGTAGAAACTATAATTAAGATGAACCCGTTATGTATAAGGGTTAGCTTCATTAAGAGTTGGTAAGAGTAGGATTATTATGGATAAATTAGAGAGGATTCTAATAGTATAAGGCCATTGAGCCACGGACCCATAGCTGAGTGCAAAGACCATTTTGTAAAGAGTCAATCTATAGTTGAGCATGCAGATAGTAGAGTAGAAGAGTCAATCCAGGCTTTGTGCGGATCAGTAGGAGTTAGAAGAAAATCATAAAACATAGAGCATGAGAGAAGGAAGAGTCTAATCCAAATAGACATATCTTAAAATAGTCTATAAGTCACAGACTACAAGGTGCCATATATTTCTCATGCCAAATGAAGAGCACCTTGGTGGTTTTTACCTAGATGCATTTCGACATTATTTCCTATGGTGTTGAATGTTGAATGTTCTATTATCTTGCATTGTTTATGGTTATTTCTTGAATGAATGTCGCAATATTGATAAACACAATGAATGAATGAATGACTAAATCATTGTCGATCACTTGGTATTAATTCATATTAAAATATTGTTAAGATTATAATTCAGTCGCATTGTTGTCATTTACATTAAGGAATGAACTATGTCACATAGTTGCACCAATTGTTAAGTTGACAAGGACAAGGTTGTGTCACACGGTGACTGTGTCGCATTGTCATGCCACTGTTGAGTAGTATAATACTCCATCCTTTCAACTTTGTTGAACTCTTTGGTTGCGCACTAAGGGACTGTAATCCCTCACTGGTTATAGAAACATGGTTCTTGAAGTTACACATTAATATATCTCGGGTAAGACTGCGCCTGCTTCGCAAGTGTTTCCATCTAAGCTTGCTTCGTTGGGACGATGTCTTTGGGTGTTTTGTTTGTGTTGTGTTGTTGTTGAACCTGGGTTGCAAGAGTGAGGAAAGTAGGCCAATATATATATATTATAAATTTCTCATTAAAATTTACCAAAGAAAATATTGTTGGCACAAAATTAACTTCTAAAATACTTTGGATTCTATAACTCCACAAGACATTTCCCATCCCCAATCCCATTCCTTGTCCATTACGTTGGTTAGATGACCATGTATCTAATCCAACACATCCATAACTACAATCAGTGGTAAGAATTCAAGTGATTTAGGGATACTTAATGCTCATGTTAAAGCATAGTTACTAAATTGGAATTTGAATACAAATTCAAATCCACTATAATTTGAAAACAATCTATATGTAAAAAATTTCATTTCGATGAAAATTTATGAGTATATTCACACACAAATTGTGTGTATATCCCTTTGAATGTGAAGTTGGAACTGAAAATAGAAATCACAAAAAGGAAAGAAAAAGAAAAGTTCTTGGTCTAGGTCCCTAAGGTTAATAAGTGGATCCAGTTTTGATTTGAACTATTCTATCTCCAAAAGGAGGCCCAAAGAAATAATGCAATGGGAAATTTGTGTGTCAATGGAGGAAGAGGTATTTTCTGTTGAAAACGAAACTTTCAAAATGTCATAAACAGAACATACATCTAGATAAGATAGCAATGCACCTATTCATTCGCATAATGAAACTATGGGAAATTCCCATATATTCAAAAATTCATTTCCATGCATTGGGAAGAGAGAGGGAATTGATTAAGAACTAAGATTTTCCACTTTATCTACAAAATGGAAAAGCTCCATCAATTCACTACAACTGAATAATTGGGTTGATGAACTAAATTTACATACAAAATAGTTTGAATCGACCAAATGTAAAAACTATGCATTAAAGTGATTTTTGAATACATTTAGGGGAGAGGATCCAGCAGTGGGGAAGGGACCATAAGTGGTCATACAACTAGTCAAATCAACCACTCAATAATAAAATTAAACTATCATTTGATAAATAACATGTATATGTCATTTAAATATTAATTAATGTCCGAAAACATTACAAAATATGCCCATAATTTGTTTGGTCCCACAACTGACCACTGTAGATTTCTGACAAATCCATATTACAAAAAAGCATGTCCCCTACCCATCCTTCTTTTATAGACTTATTACGAACTCATTACCCACTCATTACAGACTTGTTACAGGCTCGTTATATGTTGCTTTCTCAGTCGACTTCCAATATCCAGCCATTAGGTTGTCTTTCCAATTCTAGTAACACCTAACGAGAGGCATTAACAACCTGACTTACACAGATACCTTCATACATGTAGTTTCTGACCTCTTTAGCCGAACTCACACCCACAATATTTTAAGGCCTGTCACTTTCTAAGAATTACACCGTACTGTCATTTTCCAGTCATTATGCTACTTGCATGCCTCCTGATACTATTATTTTGTCACACCTTCCCTTGTCACACTCATTTCCTCTGTCATGGCTTCCTATTCTGGCACAACTTCATATTTTGTTGTGTCTCTTACTTATTCTTCCTTCCTTTCATTGCTCCTATCACAACTTCCTTTCTCTTCTTGTTCTTCTGTTGTTGATTTTGTTGCAACTCTTTCTTCTTCTTCTTTAGCTCTTCTCCACACTTAGGAAGAATTCTAAGTGAATGTAATGTCTGTATCCGGATATTCTCAGTGATTACTTAGTTGAATAATAAACCAATGGAAAATAATTCCATATTGAAAATATAAAATAAATATTAAAGATGAATGATGATAAAAGATTACAAAGTGAGTGCCATATATATATTAATTGTAA